>JAEQBH010008504.1:0-145104 GCA_016808115.1 Tetrastigma voinierianum | reverse complement strand
TAGCCACTAAATCACTCCAAATTGGATCAAAATTGAGCAAGTTATGGCCAAAATACCAAAACTGGTCAAAACAGAAAACAGGACATTTCCTGTACTGAGACTGTTGCCCAAAATTGACCAAATGTGTTTCTTCCATTTTTTCTTTCACTTCAACACTTAAATCTGATGGGCTATACCCATTTCAACACATAACACACACAATTCACTATCAAACCCTAACCCTACTCACTTTGATTTTGTCAAAACCCTCAACCAAAACCATATTTTCAATTGATATTAAATCTGGGCACTGGTAAAACCTAAATACCATCAATTTAATATCCATGTCAGAATTTGGAAGACATTAAACATGGAAAACATCAAACCCTTAACTTTCCCACCATGAAAACTTACTTGTTTCTTGAGCTCTTTGGCTCTCTCTCTGATTACCACTTGAAGATCACTTGAAAGCTTGAATGAGGAGAAAAAATCACATCTCATACCTTTGCCCTTCACTTTTTCTTTCTTCTTGCTTCTCCTTTCTCTCCTTTCTTTTCTCCCCTTTTCTTCCCTCTCTCCTTTCTCTCCTACGGGTTCCCCAAATCTTTTTGGAGGAAAATTCAAATGAATTATTTTGTTTGTCTCCCCATTTAAATATTCTAACTTTCCTTAATTACAATTTGTCCTCTCCATTTCTTTTATATTGCCAATCAACCTTATTTAATATTTGGTCTATGAACCCTTTACTTTCTGGTCAATTCTAATGAGTCACAAACCTAACTTAGCCCTTTAAGAAATGTTTCTCGATCGCTCTCATGTTAAAATATCTCCATTTTATCGCATTTTATTCCTTTTTGTCTTGGCACCGCTTTTTGATACATCAATAAACGTCAAAATATTCTATGGTCGCCTAAACTTCAAATTGACCATGAAATATTCTAATTAAATCCTTCACAAAGGGATTCCGTGCTTGAAATCACCGAAATCGGATTTTAAAATCATTAAAATCTAACCCGATTAATAGCTGTGATATTATCCGACCACGCTCGATCGCCGGAACTATCCAAACGACCCTGCTTTCACCCGCTTCAGTTTCGCGAGACTACAGACGATTCCGACATTTTCGTATTTCCTACCATTCGAAAAATTCTCAAAGACAGACTCCAATTTTCAAACCGGAAATCACTATTCACTTAAATCTCCCATTATCTTCTAAATATCGTCAAGTCATAAGAACTGAAATTTTCTTAAAATCCCTTCGCAACCCCTCCATCCCGATAAATAAGAAAAATCACTATTCATTAGGCAACTTGCCATAATTTTCTAAAAATTTTCACTTCATGCCCAAATGATGTCCGTGAGCGCTTCTAAATTTAATCCACTCGCTTCTATCATTAGACCTCAAATCACTAATAACTACTATTATAACATTCAATAAGGTTGCCTACACCACCTCTTGCAAAATTTCGTCCTCAAATTTAAATTCTCATGTTGTTTCATACATCAAATCTTCTTTCAATTCAACCTGGCAGATTCCTAATATTATGGAAGTAATCGCTTATACTGGCATAGAATGTGAAAATATGTCATGTATTCTGGCCAATTCAGTATAACCTCAACTAAGACGCTTACCTCTCCAATTATTTCCATAATTTCATAAAGTCCTACTATAGAGGATTTCAATTTCCCTTTCTTTCCAATAACACTCCTTCCAGGTGATATCCTCATAAATACCGATCCCCCACCTAAAATTCCAAATCTCTCCTGGGTTATCAACATAACTTTTCACAATCTGAAGCTATCTTTAATCTATCACTGGAGCAACTTTAACATTATCTCATGTAGCCCGAATAATTTATGAACTCTAAAAATTTTCTCTCCCTTTCCTCATCCCAACATAAAATGGCAGTCCCCACTTCCTTCATGATATGGCCCCATAAGGCGCCATTTAATACTGCATGGATAACTGCTATTGTAGGAAAACTTCAATAATGCGGTAAATGTCTTTCCTAACTTCCTTAAACTTAACACACAAGCCTTGAGCATAACTTCCAATGTCTCGTATGGTTCTCTGTATCAGTCATCCAGAAGTCGCATAATCTCTTTTATATACAACTCGTACCAACTTCTCAACTAAGTCACTATTTTTCCATAGGTAGGAAATTGACTGATTTCGTCAATCTATCCACAATCACCTATATCACGTCATAACCACTCTGGCAAAGTGGAAATAAAAAAAAAATCCATCATGATTCTCTCCCATTTCCACCGAGGATCAAGAGACTAGTGCTAACCCCCGCAAATCTTTGATGCTCAACCTTAACTTTTTGACAATGAGACATTTAGAAATAAATTCTACAACATCTTCTTTATACCCCCCTCCACCTTTAGTATTCCTTAGGTATGATATATTTTAGTGTTTCTCCTATACCCTATGTAAGAGTGAGTTCTCCTATAATTTATTTCCTTTAATCTTCCCACATCTAGTACACATAACCTGTGACCTATCATCACTATACCATATGCCCGCATTCAAAAATCCTTTTAACCCGCCTACTCAGCCCCTTTTCAATTTAATCTCATGATTCGTATCTTGAGTCTATAGCTCCCTTTATCTTGTCTATTAGCACAGACTAACATGAAATGTAGCTAGTAAGGCCCCAATATCCGTCATCCTGGGCCTCGCACCTAAAGACCTCACCCCATAAATCTAGGGAGGTACACAACCTTTAGGTGAGTATGGAACCCGTAGGTTTCCTACTAAGAGCATCGCAATACATTAACATTTCCCCACGGTATCAATAGTGCAATTTGCTAATCCTGTAATGAGTTCAACCCATCTCCTGCTCCCAAGTATTTAACTTTTTCTATGTGAATAAATATTACATGTTCTCGCGACCGTAAAATTTTACATGCAACTCCATATCGGCAATGCTCCATATACGTGAGAGCAAAGACTGCAACAACCAACTCTAGGTTATGTCTCGTATAATTCTCGCTTCATGCTTTTTTTCAATTGCCTTAAATCATATGCTATCACATTTTCATGTTGCATTAACACACCTCTAAGCCTGGGTTTAGAAGCATCACAATGAGCATCACCGTGATATGTTTCTTGCCCGACTTTAATTGTAAGAACTAGGGCTAAGGTCAAATTCCTTTTAGTTCATCGAATCTTTTCTGACATGTTCTTTACCATAGAAACTTTTCATCTTTCCTTTGTCAATTTAGTCAAAAGGATCCGCTAACTTTGAAAAATCCCTTAACAACTCCGATAATACCTCGCTTTAACCTAGAAAACTTTGTATCTCCTGTCACATTCGTAGGTGGTTTTCGCCTACAATTTTCTCAATCTTTTGAGGATCAACAGAAACCCCCTTCACTGAAATCACATGCCTTAGAAAGGCAACACTGTCTAACCAGAACTAGAATTTACTAAGTTTGGCATACTAAGTAAATAGAATTTACTTAGATGCTCCTCATGATCTTCATTACTGCTTAAATAGATTAAATGTCATCAATGAATACTATAACAAACTGATCTAAATAAGGTCGTAAAGATCCTATTCATAAGATCCATAAAGCGGTCGAATATGTTAGTCCACCAGCATGACTAAAAACTCATAATGCTCTATACTGCAGTTTTCTGTAAAGTTGTCATAGGAACATCCTCCGACCTAATCTTTAATCGATGGTAACCCAGCTTTAGATCCATTTTCAAAATACCCTCGCTCCTCGTGAATTGATCAAAAAGATCATCAATCCGTAAATGGGTGTTGATTGGCAAGATTTTCACTTTATTCAACTCTCTGAAATCAATATACGATCTTAAACTTTCATCATCATTTTTTTTTTATAAATTAACCGCACTCCCCTAAGGCTAAGTAATTTCATTTAACAAACCCTTACTCATAAGCTCATCCATTTATACTTTCAATTCTTTCCAACTTTTAAGGAGCCACTGAAGGTATAAGGTGCCTTAGCAATTGGTTCCGTCCCTAGGGTCATTTCAATCTAAAAATTAATATATATATATATATAGCATATATATATAGGTATATATATATATATATATATATATATATATAGTATATAGGTGAGATAAGATATATATATATATTTTTTATATATATACCTGTAGGGATCCTCCTGAAATACATCCTAAATTATTTGACTATCAGAATATCTTCCATTCGACTACCATTATCCCTCACCTCAATAGCATAAGCTAGGTACCTTTGATATAACTTTCGAAGTATTTTACTAGCCCACATAACTGTCATATTATTGGTAGGTAGTATTTTCCGTAACCCACATAAAACAACCTCTGTCTTCCTTGGCTTATAGAACCTAACCTCTTTCCTATAAAAATCCTTTGTAGCATGATGTCTAGATAGTAAATCCATGCCTAATATAACATCAAAGCTCATGATAAGCCTTGACACATCAAATCCAAAACCCCTAGCCTCCAATAATCACTTCCTGTTAAAATAATCAACTTTTCCATACTTCTTCCTAGGTGGCAAAATCCTAAATTGCTATTACACATATTCAAATCATTATGTCTTCAATTTCTTCAATTTTCTTTCAACAATCATAATTAACAATCTTACTTAATGTCATTAATTCACTTAAGCTAAATTAAACTCCATGCATTTTCAATTAACCATCTCATTACCCTCTAGCCACGACCATGCCTTTCCCCTCAGATCTCCTATGTAATTGGCCATAATTTCGGTTTCACTCTTGCCCTCTCAATGGACAATCGGCCGGCTCACTCGGGCCGACATTAAATGTCGTGGCTAACATCCGAGCCATCCGTCTCTAAAGGTATCTCTGTCCCTCCTACGACCGTGGAGGCAGGCACTCTAGCTAGGCCTGCTGGGTGGAGGAACACACGCAGACTCATCAACATGTTCCTCGGGTGGTGGTACTACCGGGCCTCAGGAGCTCTCCCGGGAAGGTCGGCCTCACGCACGCATTTTCTCCGTGAATTCAAAATTTTAATATGTCATGTACGTATATGATTTTAAATCATATAAATTTTTTTTTTTTTGTTTTTTTGTTTTTTTGAAATCTTAAAAGAAAACATTAAAACAATCATATAAAAATAAAAATTTTCAAATCTTTATAATATTTTGAAAACTTCGTTCCGATACCATGTTGAAGGATCCTCACCCTGGACATTAACCCTCATGAACCCGAGGGACCTCCCTAGCACTCCAACAGACAGAGAAACTTTTCCTTAAAAACCATAAATTAAAAATCCGTGGAGCGAACCTCTACAATTCTTCAGCATATCTTTAAAAATAATGCGTCTAAGTGCCAAAAAAATTCTTTCTTTCTTTTCTTCTCCAACACTTAGATTTTTTTCAGAAAACCCACAGTTTCCTCCGTTTTTCGGACTTTCCCAAATTTACAAAAACCTTGATGAAAACATTTAAAAAAACACTTCTAAACTCAATTCATCAACTTCCATATTAGGACTCTCGTCCACAACCCAATCAAATACACAATATACATATATATACATTTATTTCTTTCAAATCATCAAAACATTTAAACCTTATTCAATTCCATGGCTAATTTTATCAAAACATGACAAAAATATTCACATATACAATATGCAAATTATTTTCAATGCAGTCACATGCGCCGTCTTCCGATAGCCTCCGACCTCACCCGCACGAGTGACCCCATCTACGCACTGGCCTGGTCCCGAAAAATGTTTTTGAAACACACGAAAAGAACTGATGCTAAAGGAGCCCAAAGGAGTGTACATTTTCATTAAAATAACATTTTCAGTACATACCAAAAATAATACATACTTATATGTTTAAAATCCATTTACACATTAAACATTTATGTTTCTTTTAAACTTTCTTTCCATAAATACTTATACCATTAGAATCAATTTATGCTTTAAACATTTATACTTTAAACTTTCTTTCAATAAATACTTATAATAAAATCCATTTATGCTTTAAGAATTTATGCCAGAACTTTCTTCCTTTATTTCTTTCTTCATTCTTTCCGATGGAACCTGGGAATAAACACACTGGTCGCTTCGGCATCGACGGTAGGATAAATACATTCTGGGCCATAACTACTAAGGCCAAGGGAGAGAAACCCACGTTTGCATAGGGTTCCAAACATAAAGACTTTATCACGTGTAAGGATATGCTACTCAGACACCCATTTCCTCCCTCAGCTTAGTAACCTATAACTTTACCCTAAATCCTTACACGCTAAAGTACTCGTCGATATCGTCATAATGTCATAGGGGTTTAGTGGTAAATCCATCATGAAACATTTCTTCAAATACATTTGTAAACACATTTAAATCCTTACTTGATCATTAAAACACATATGCATTCTTTACACATCTTTAAAACTTTCATAATACTTTAACATATGATACATATTTCATATACATGTATAAACAATACATTTATATCCTTTCCTTTATCATTAAAACACATATGCATTCTTCACACATTTTAAAACTTTCATAACACTTTATCATATGCATACATATAAATATATATATATTGATGCAAGATAAAACATTTCCATATGCCTTAACATGTACATAAACATTTCCATTAAACTTTCAGCTTAACATTAAAACTATCTCACTTTTAAAAACTCATTTTTTCAAAACATTTTCACTCACAACCACCGCTCATCCCGCTTGCTTCCCGCCAGTTCCCGCTCCGTCCGATAGTCCTTTTCACCTTTCCAAGAAAATCACAAATTACACATTAACCATAATTTCCATTTAATCCACCATAAACACTCATTCCTATATTTCTTATTCCTCTAGGAATCTATTTTACTTTGGAATTGGAATCAATCCAATCGGATCATCCAACTAAAGTTATGGCATTTTCATGCCAACTAGTCATTTTACCGATTTTTCTAAGAACAGTTTGTGGCTACTCATTTTACAGGTCTTGACTTCATATTTTGACACTATGTCCTTATACTCATTTAGTTAAGGTGCTAAGGGTTCTATCTCCAATTGGAATCACCCAATTCGAGCAATCGTAAACTCACTACGTCCAAATAACCGGCTAATCTATGTTCAAAAACTGAACCAGAATTTGGCTTTGCACATGGTCCTACTTTGAGGACTTTGAAATAGATCAGAATTTCATGATACCTTCTTCTTAAAGTTTTGTTCTCATTCAAGTCTATTTTATAGCCACTTAAATCACTCAAATTGATCAAAATTGGAGCAAGGCGGCCAAAATACCAAAACTGGTCAAAACAGAAAACAGGACATTTCCTGTACCGAGATCAAGCGCCCAAAATTGACCAAATGTGTTTCTCTTCCATTTTTTTTCTTTCACTCTAAACACTTAAATCTGATGCATTATACCCATTTCAACATAACACACAATTCACTATCAAACCCTAACCTTTGACTCACTTTGATTTTGTCAAAACCCTAATCCCAAAACCATGGCTTTCAATTGATATTAAATTCAGCACCATTAAACTTAAATACCATCAATTTAACATCCATACCAGAATTTAAGACATTAAACATGGAAAACATCAAACCCTAACTTTCCCACCATGAAACTTACTTGTTTCTTGAGTTTTGGCTCCTCTCCTTGATTACCACTTGAAGATCACTTGAAAGCTTGAATGAGGAGAAAAATCACATCTCATACTCGTCTTCACTTTTTCTTTCAAGCCTCTTTCTCCTTTCTTTTCTCCCTTTCTTCCCTCTCCTTTCTCTCCTACGGGTTCCTTAACTTTTGAGAGGTCTAATAAATTATTTTGTTTGTCTCCCCATTTAAAATATTCTAGTCTTCCTTAATTACACTCTGTCCTCCATTTTTATATCGCTAATCAACTTATTTTATTGCATTTTGAGCCCATGAACCTCATTGGTCAATTTAATGAGTCACAAACCCTAACTTCTAGCCCTTAAGAAATGTTTTGATTGGCTCTCATAAGAAAATATCTCCATTTTATCGCATTTTTATCTTTGTCTTATAACGCTTTTATATCGATTAAATGTCAAAATATTCTATGGTCGTCTAAACTTCAAATTGACCATGAAATATTCTAATTAAATCCTTCACAGTGGATTCCAGGCTTTGAAATCACCGAAATCGGATTTAAAATCATTCAAATCGGAAATCCGGACAATAGCGTATTATTATCCGAATTACGTTCGATCGCCTGGAAACTATCCAAACTGGACTCGCTTCAATTCGCTTCGCCGCGACTCTATGATTGATTCGACATTTTCGTATTTCCGCCCAATTTCCGAAAAATTTCAAAGATGCACTCCAATTTTCATCCGAAATCACTATTCACTTAAATCTCCCATTATCTTCTAAATACGCTCAAAGTCATAAGAACTAAATTCTTAAAATCCTTTGCAACCCCTCTCCATCCCGATAAAATAAGAAAATCACTATTCATTATTAGGGCACCCTGCCACAATTTTTCGAAAATTTTCACTTCATGCCCAAATGATGTCCGTAGAAATGCCTAAATTTAATCCACTCGCTTCTATCATTAGACTCAACCGCTCAATAATCACATATAAATATCAAGGTCAGGGGTTTTACAATGGGTTCGAAAATACTACCACTAATAATATGACGCTTATGTGGGCTAGTAAAATACTCAAAGTTATATCAAAGGTACTCTAGCTTATGCTATTGAGGCGAGGGATAATGGTAGCTCGAATGGAAGATATTCGATAGTCAAATAATTTCCTGGATGTATTTCCAGAGGATCTTCTAGGTATATATAAAATATAGAGGGAGAGTATATATATATATATATATATATATATATATATATATATATATATATATATATATATATATATATATATTAATTTTTAGATTGAAATGACTTCTAGGATGTAACTACACTGCTAAGTAATTCTTTATATGATGGCTCCTTAAAAGTTGAAAGAATTGAAAGAATTGAAAGTATAAATGGATGAGCTTGTGAGTAAGGGTTTTGTTAGGCCGAGTACTTCGCCTTGGGGAGTGCCGGTTCTGTTTATAAAAAAAAAATGATGATGAAAGTTTAAGATTGTATATTGATTACAGAGAGTTGAATAAAGTGAAAATACGCAATCAACACCCATTTACACGGGACGATGATCTTTGATCAATTACAGAATTCAGGGTATTTTTGAAAACGGATCTGGGCTCAGGTTACCATCAATTAAAGATTAGGTCGAGGATGTTCCTAAGTGACAACTTTGAAAACACTGTAGGCATTATGAGTTTTTAGTCATGCTAGTTGGACTAACTTATATTCAAATCGCTTTTATGGATCTTATGAATAGGATCTTTCAAATTCTTTATTTAGATCGCTTTGTTATAGTATTCATTGATGACATTTCTAATCTATTTAAGAATGAAGATCATGAGGAGTATCTAAGTAAAATTCTATTTACTTAGTATGCCAAACTTAGTAAATTCTAGTTCTCACAGATGTTGTTGCCTTTCTAAGGCATGTGGATTTCAAGAATAGTTTCATTGATCCTCAAAAGATTGAGAAATTAGAACTGAAAACCACCATTTAATGTGATGGTAGATATAAAGTTTTCTAGGTTTAGTGTAATATCGAAGGTTGTTAAGTGGGATTTTCAAAGTTAGCGGATCCTTTGACCAAATTGACAAATGTAAAGATGAAAAATTTGTATGGTAAGAGACATGTCGAAAAAGACACCATGAACTAAATGGAATTTGACCCAAATTCCTAGTTCTTAGCACTCCGCTGGGGTAAGAAGGATATACAGATATTGTGATGTCGAGCAGCTTAGGGGGTGAGTTAATGCAACATGAAAAATGTGATAGCATATGATTTAAGGCAATTGAAAAGTACGAAGGTAATTATCTCGAGACATAACCTAGAGTTGGTTTTGTTGTAGTCTTTGCTCTACGATATGGCATTACTCGATATGGAGTGGTATGTAAAATTTTTTACATCAATAAAGAACATGTCATTTATTCACATAGAAAAAGTTAAATATGAGACAGAGGGAGATGGGTCAACTCATTAAGGATTACGAGGTACCATATCGCAGTACCATCGTAAAAACAAGTTAATGTGGTAACTGATGCTCTTAGTAGGAAGCCTACGGGTTCCATATCTCACCTAAAGGTTGTGTACCTCCCTAGATTTATGGAATTGAGGTCTTTAAAGTAGACTAGAGTTTACGATATTGGTTCTTTACTAGCTACATTTCATGTTAGTCCCACTGTTAGGACAAGATAAGGGAGCCATAGACCAAGATACGATCATGATTAATTGAAAAGGAAGCTTCGAGTCCTGTTAAAAGGATTTTTAGTACGGCAGATGGTATAGTACGATAGGTCACAAAGTTATGTGTACTAGATGTGGGAAGATTAAAGAAATAAATTATGAAAGAGACTCTAAAATGTATCATACCCTAAGGGAATACTAAAGGTGGAGGGGTATAAAGAAAGATGTTGCAGAATTTATTTCCAAATGTCTCATTTTTCAAAAAGTTAAGGTTGAGCATCAAAGATTTGCAGAGTTCCATGTAAATTCCTTTCGATCCCAAAGGAAATGGAGAGAATCACATGGATTTTTTTTACTCTAATTTTCATGAAAAGGAAGTGATATAGGTGATTGTGGATAGATTGACGAAATCGCCAATTTCCCTACCTATGGAAAATAGTGACTTAGTTGAGAAGTTTAATGTAGTTGTATATAAAAGAGACACGACTTCACATGACTAATCCAAAGAGCCATACAAACATTGTAAGTTATGCTCAAGGCTTGTGTGTTAGAGTTTCAAGGAAGTTAGGAAAGACATTTACCATTAATGGAGTTTTCCTACAATAATAGCTACTATGCATTGAAAATGGCGCCCTTATGAGGCCTTTATATGGAAGGAAGTGTAGGACTCCATTATGTTGGGATGAGGAAGGGGAGAGAAAATTTTTAGGGTTCATAAATTGTTCAGCACAATCAACACTCGGCCTGAGAAAGAGTGTGTACAAAGAGCATGATACTGTAGGTGTATAAGAGTACCAAGGTTTGATTGTAGTATTTGAGACCAAAGTAGGAAATGAAAGCTATGGAACTCGGAATTTTGTGGTATTAAACCAAGGGTACAATGGTCATTAAGCAAAAGGATATGGAAATCATAATCAAGTAGAGATGGGCCACAATACAATTTCAAAAGTTGGATTTGCAATATTTAAATGCTTGAGGACAAATTTACAATTAAGGAAAGTTGAGGGGGTGAAAGTATAATTAATGGAAGTTTAAATAGTAAATTAATAATAATGAATTGCCAGAATTTTTCATGGAAGTCTCGAAATTCTCTAGATCTCTGATATTTAAACGGACTGCACGCGAAGTTCGCCTCGCTGAATCTAGTAACCTAGAAAAAGTTCGTTTAATCTCCGAGACAAATGGAATATTTTACGAATTTCTAGGCACCCGTTAAGAGTGAAATCTCGAAACCGAGATTTTAGAAAAATCCTCGAAAATTGCAAGTATATAAAGAATATTCCATTTAGATAAATAAAATTGAAACCGACAAAATAATTTGTTTGGCTGGAAAACGACCAAGAAGTGGAATAAAATGGACACGTGGTCCCATCTGATAAAAAAAAAAAAAACAAAACCAAACTTAAAAGTTTGGCAATAGGAGAAGACGCTTTAAGTCGCGCCGCCCGTGAGATTTTTTTATTTTTATCTTTTTCAAATCTTCTTCTCGCATTTATGAAAATCATCGCTTGATGTCGATAAACACCCGGAAAGCACTCTACGACGAGGGCCACGCGTGAGTACCAAAAAATGTAGGATTTCATGTAGAATTCTGGTAATATGCGAAAAACCCAAATTTTTAGTTTTTCTCAGATCTACGTTTTTCATTCTAGTGGCCTAATTTTTCTAATTAAAGTTTAAGTTAGCCTTACGCTGTGACGAAAGAGCTACGCGTGACACCAAAATCTTGGCTTTTTTGTCAAGGCTGAAGAGGTGGAAATTCTCCTACTTGTATTATTTCGAGCCTAAAGGCTATATAATGGCTTGGAATATTCTTAGAGACTATAAATTTAGGTCCCAAATTTCAGATCGTAGTTTAGGAATTTTTAGGAATTTTTAGGAAATTTCGACTATTTTCTGACAAATCCGCTGAATTTCTTCGGGACTGCTGACAGCTTTTGGTTAAAATTTTCAGATTTTATTCAAATGAACTGGATTGTGTAATTTTCAGAAATATTTTTGGGTGTTTTTAGACTATATGGAAAGTCCCTTTAGTCTAGAATCTAGCCATATGCCTGTGAATGGCATTTGGGGCCCACATATTTTCTGAAAATTTTAATTGTAGCATCAAGTGTGCAAATTGCTTGGTCAGGCTGACAAGGGCGTGATCTAATACATCGAGTGTGTAGGCTAAAAAGCAAAGGCGGATAAGTGTGGAACTCGTGCTCGGGTTAAGCAAGCAAAGAGGTGAGTGTTTTGGAACCTACTTTCCAAATACTAAAGGTATTATTATTATTATTATTACAAACTGCTTTAAGATCGGTATTTCATGGTTTTGATTGCAAACCATTTTCAAGAAGCAAGCAATGAATTAGAAAGGCAAATGGTCGAGCAACCATTTTTGGTAAAAGTAAGTAAATGGTTTTCAATAATTAAACCATTTTTCGTTAGCAAGCAAATGGTTTTAAATTGTAAAACCATTTTCAAAGAGTAAGCAAGCAAAGAATGTTTGTGAAAACAGTTCCCTAGTTCTAAGCAAGAAAAACCTGGCCGAGGTATTCCGTATTTACCTGGGTGGTGTTAGGATCTCACTACGTATTTAGTTTTGGTCTGCCTCGCAAACCTCAGATATACATCATGCATTTAAAGGAGAGACCGTGACACGCATGTGGAGTATGGCAAGGTTATGAGCTCTAACTAAATTATGGTGATGCAGATCAATCTCCACCATATTCACCTGAAAGTGATGCGACCTGTGTCCTTTCCACTGGCACGTCGCCCAAAGCCCAGTGGTTCATCAGTGGTACAAAGAAGCAAAAATAGGCCTCCGCTGGTTGATGTTTTATAAGCATAATATACGCTTTGAAAAATCAACCATTGGTCTTGGCCGCCTGCGCCCGTGGTAGCTTTCTTTTTAAAGAAACTACTGTTCTGCGGCCCCGCTTTATTTTCAAAGAATGCGGTTGAGCTCAGGCTCCCGTTTTTATAAAAAGTTTTGAGAAACTTGTAAAGCAAAAGGTTTGTGAAAGGTTTTAAGAAACCTTCAAGCAAGATAAAGCAAGCAACAAGTGAAGTTTTGAGTAGTTTTATAAACTTCTACAAGCAATAAATGAGTTTTATAAGCTTTTAAAGAAGCAAAGCAAGCAAGGTACAAAGTTTTAGAAACTTTAAAAGGCAATAGCAAACAAGCAAAGAAAAGTTTTAAAACTTGAAAAGCAAAGAAAAGCTTCTGGAAAATAATTGTAAATGAGAGTTTTACATTTTTGAGATGTTTTCCGGAAAAGCAAAATGTTTTATAAAAGCATACACTCACTGAGCTCGTTTAGCTCATTATTTTCCATTTTAAAAACTATTTTCTGTGTATGCACAAGACGCCGGAGTATACAACAGGTTTGTCCCGACATTGTACAAGTGTCAGCAAGAATATTATGTAAGAAAAATACTGAATATGTATACGGAACATATGTATGTACATAGAGTAGTTTTGTGTGAGAATGTGTTGGTATGTCAAGCTATTATATTTTGATATAATGTAAATTGGATGTATACAGGATTTGGGACATGTTCTATATGCAGCTGTTATGCTGCCGAAATTTTATAAAATCATAAGTTTAGGAAAGAAAATTTTTATAGGAGGTTTTAGCAAGCAATAC
The DNA here is from genome assembly GCA_016808115.1 of Tetrastigma voinierianum. NCBI lineage: Eukaryota > Viridiplantae > Streptophyta > Magnoliopsida > Vitales > Vitaceae > Tetrastigma > Tetrastigma voinierianum. The sequence continues at coordinate 131,239 of JAEQBH010008504.1, read as the reverse complement.
GGCTTCGCTTCACAGGAGTTTCTAGTCGTAGGTAACGGGCCGGGGATTTCTCAGGAGTTGTTTACCCACTGGAAGGGGGTTGGGGTGTGTCAAGGTGGTATCAGAGCAGGTTGAATATAATAACCTAGACTAGTAGCATGATGTCAAATGCTAGGTGGTATCAGAGCATAAGTATTGGCAACCATGCATTTTCGAATTCAAAGTACATACATATCAAGTGATTCAACAGTTGAGTTTTGGTAAATACAGCACTATGTCAGGAAGAGGACGTAGAGGTCGTCCTAGGAGAGTTATTCCAGCGGTTTCCGAGCGTCCTGTAGTACCTGAGAGAGATGAGCACGTAGTTGGTTCCAGAATTATCTTCTATGAATCAAATCTCCAAGAAGAAGTTAGCCGGACCATCTAGGCCACCTGCAGGGAGCTCATGCCGGATTGTTTACGGCAGAAAGGTGTGGCATAGATTGTACGTATAGTAGCCAGCTGGACTGTCAAGAATGAGAATCTCCAATCGCCACCCGTAGAGGTTATGGAAGAACCGGGGAGGTCAATAGAGAGAGTACAGAAACTGGGCGCCAAGCCATATGACAGCAGTGGCGATCTTGAGGCAGCCTGGTTATGGTTAGATAAAGTAAACAAGGTTTACGAAGTTATGGGCTACACGGATGAGCAAAGAGTCTTGTTTTCCGCCTTTTTGGATGAAGACAGGCTAAGGATCAGGGGATGCCTTAGAAAGGAGGTATCCTGATGGCATAACATGGGACCAATTTCAGCAAGAATTCACTGACAGATTCTGTCCTCAGAGTCATAAGGATTTAAAAATTGAGGAGTTCTTCAAATTAGAACAAAAGAACACATGTCAAGGTCGAATAAGGAGAAGAAGTTCTTGAATTAGTTAGATTGGTTCCTATATTCAGCTTTGATGAAGTCCTAAAGTGCAAAAGGTTTTTATCAGACTACAAAGATGTAGATCGAGTACTTACCTGGTTCCTCGAATAGATTGGGGACTTAGTTGAGGCCGCTTCGAGAGTTAAGCAAAGCACTGGGCACGGCGTGTATCGCAGTGGCATGTGAGCAAGAGGTGCGGAGTGCACTGCCAATACCCAACAAAGCTCAAGACGGTACAGTAGAAAGAAAAGCAAGAGCAGAGGTTATGAAACGAGGTGCGTGAGAGTGATGTACCTTAAGATCGCATTCGACACGCTACGGGCATTATGAGTTTTTGGTGATGCCATTTGGTTTGAATTAAGTTCCATTGCTCATGGATTTGATGAATCGGGTGGCTCCAACCGTATTTGGATGTTCGCCATAGTTTTTATCGATGATATCCCCAAGGTATTCAGTAGTTCGTGAGGAACATTCGCAGCACCTAAGGATTGTGGCTTGCTAATCTCAAGGAGAGGATGTTTATATGCCAAGTTGAGCAAATGTCGCTTTGGCTTGATAGTGGTGGCATTCCTAGGTCATGTGATTTCCACCGATGGTGTGGAGCGTGGGATTCCCAAAAATGTGGCGTGGTAAATTGGAAACCGCCAAAGAATGTGCCGATCGTGCTTCCTTGGTTTGGTAGATATTACAGAAGTTTGCTGAGGGGTTCTCCGTGATAGTGTTCCACCGACCAGCGTCGACAAGAAAAGATCAAGTATGATCGGGTAGACACCGTCAAAAGAGTTTCGAGGATTTGAAAGATAGATTACCTCAAATTTCCAGCCTAGATTTACCCAATGGAAGATGGATTTGTGGTTTATAATGATGCTTCCGTGCAAGGCCTTGGTTGTGTTTTTGACAATCCATAGGGTGATTGTGATATGCCCCAAGACAGCCTAAAGAAGCATGAGGAGAATTATCCTACACACCGACTTTAGAGCCAGCAGCCAGCCGTGTTTGCACTAAAAATATGGAGACATTATTTATATGCAGGTTCATTGTAGGATCTTTAATGATCATAAAAGTCTTCAATATATTTTCACCCAAAAAGAGTTAAACTTGAGACAAAGAAGATGGCTTGAGCTGATTAAAGACTACGACTCCACTCATCGAGTACCATTTAGGAAAAAGCTAATGTCAGAAAGGCATGCCTCAGTAGGCGACCAGAGAGTTCTTGTCTCATATGAGATCAGTTATCTTCCACTATCAGGATCTCGAGAGCATTAGGGGCGATATTGGAGGTTGAGGATTCAGAGCCTTGTCGGGCCACATTTCATGTTAGACTTCTAGTGGGCCGCATTCTAGCAGGCGCCAATGGATCCACAGATGACAGCTTGTATGAAGAGACAGAAAAAGGAGCAAAGGTGAGTTTCAAATCAGAGATGATGGCATGATAGTGAAAGGACAGAGAATGTGCGTGCCAGAGTATGGCGAGCTGAAAAGAGACATTATGCAAGAAGCACATTCATCTGCGTATGCTATGCATCCAGGTAGTATCAAGATGTACAGGACTTTGAAAGAAATACATCGTGGAAATGGATGAAGAAAGAGATTGTAAGCCTTTGTTTCAGGTGCCTAACCTCAGTCAGTGAAGTGTAGCATCGAGTCCGCTGAAGATACAAGGCCCCTGTTCCAGTGTGGAAATGGGGTGCAAGATCACTATGGATGTGTAATGTGTCTTCCACGACCCGAGAAAACATGATGCTATATGGGTGATAGCTGATCGAACACGAAATCGATCATTTTCTACTAGTTAATATCGAGATTCATTGAAAAGTTGGCCAAGTTATATGTAGATGATAGTGAGACTTCATGGGTTCCAGTTTCCGAGAGTTTTTACTCGAGACCCTGTGTCACATTTAGGCTTCGCCTAGTTTACAAACAAATAAGGGTAATTTCGCCTACACTTCAAGACAACATTTCATCCTCCGACTGGATGGCCGCCGTAGAGGACTATTCAAAATGCTGGGAGGATACGCTAAGAGCTCAGGTGCCGGAATTCAAAGGAAGTCAGATACCCCACTTATTCCGGATGGCGATTTCGCTCTTCTTTCGAGTTTTAGTTCTCATTCTCGAGGACCTAAATGTTCCTAAGGAGGGAGGATTTTAACACCCCGTCCTTGAGAGGAGTAAAAGCAAGATATGATACTGTAGGGGTGTATAAGAGTACCAAGTGTCACATTGTAGTATTTTGAGACTAAAGTAGGAAATGAGTTTATGGAACTCTAGAATTTGTGGTATTAAACCATGGTACAATGGCTCATGCGATATGGAAACTATGTAATCAAGTAGAGATGGGCCACAATACAATTTCAAAAGTTGGACGGTAATATTTAAATGCTTGAGGACAAATTTACAATTAAGGAAAGTTGAGGGGGTGAAAGTATAATTTAATGGGAAGTTTAAATAGTAAATGACACAATGAAACTGCTGTAATTTTCAGTGGAAGTCTCGAAATTCTCTAGATTCATTACTTAAAACTGACCAGCGCCATAAGCCTGCCTCACAATCTAGTAACCTAGAAGCTTCGTTGCTGACCCCAGACATTGAATATTTTACGAATTTCTAGCAACTGGGTTAAGAGTAGCTCGAAACCTAGATTTTAGAAAATCTCGAAAATTGTAAGTATATAAAGAATATTCAATGTGGATAAATAAAATTGAAACCGACAAAAATAATTTGTTTCGGGCTGAAACTGACTAAGAAGTGAATAAATGGACACGTGGGTCCCACTTACAAAAAAAAAAAAAAACAAACCAACTTTAAAAGTTTGGCAACAGGAGAAGATCTCATTTAAGTCGCTGGTCATTCGTAGAGATTTTTTTATTTTTATCTTTTTCAAATCTTTCTTCTCATGAAAATCGATCGTTTGATTGGTTTCTGACAACACTTAAAGTACTCTACGCGACTTAGGCTACGCTGCGGAGTACCAAAAACGTAGTGATTTCACAGAATTAGTAAATATGCGAAACCAAATTTTTAGTTTTTCCTCGTATCTACGTGGCCATTCTAGTGGTCGAATTTTCTGACCAAAGTTTAAGTTACTCACGACAGAAAGCCACGCTGCGGACACCAAAATCTGGCTTTTGTCAAGGTTGAAGAGGTGGGAAATTTTCCTACTTGTATTATTTGAGCTCAAAGGCTATATAATTGTTTGAATATTCTTAGAGACCATAAATTTGAACCTAAAATTTTGACCTAGTTTAGGAATTTTTGTGGAATTTTAGAAATTTTGGGACTATTTTCGGATACCGAGCCGAATTTCGATTCCGCTTTACGCTTTGGTTAAAATTTTGATTTTATTCAAACAGTCGATGCACTTTCTCAAATATTTTTGGGTGTTTTTAGACTATATGGAAAGTCCCTTAGTCTAGAATCTAGCCATATGCCCGTGAATGGCATTTAGCCTACATATTTTCCGAAAATTTTAATTGTAGCATCAAGTGTGTAAATTGTTTGGGCTCGCGCCGACGTAGTGATCTAATAAGCATCGAAGCAGTAGCGTTGCGCGCGGATAAGTGTAACTCGTGCCTGCTATGCTAAAGAGGGAGTGTTCTAAACTCATTTTCCAAATACTAGTGTATTATTATTATTATTATTACAAACTGTTTACCCTGGTATTTCATGGTTTTGATTGCAAACCATTTTCAAGAAGCAAGCAATGAATTAGAAAGCAAGCAAATGGTTTTGAGTTAAACCATTTTTGAAAAGTAAGTAAATGGTTTTGAATAATTAAACATTTTCGTTAGCAAGCAATGGTTTAAAATTGTAAAACCATTTTTCAAAGAGTAAGCAAGCAAAGAATGTTTGTGAAAACAAAGCCCCTAGTTCTTAAGCAAGAAAACCGGCCAGAGGTATTCCAGACAAGTGTACCGTGGTGTTGGGATCTCATACATGCATTTTATTTTGCCCGGTCGGCAAAACTTTAGGGACATACATCATGTGATAAAGGAGACCGTACACGCATGTGAGTATATAAGGTTATGAGCTCTAACTAAATTATGGTGATGCAGATCAATCACTATATTCACTGAAAGTGATGCGGACCTGTGTCCTTCCTTGACCAGACTACGCTTCGTGCTTCCGTGTTCACTCAGGGTACGAAGCACAGCCCCAAAGGGTTGATGTTTTATAAGCATAATATACAGTTTTGAAAATCAACTATTGGTTCCCCGTCGCCAGCTTCCTAGGTTTGAAGTAAACTGTTGCTCCAGTTCCCGCTTTATTTTCAAAGAACGCGGCTGAGCTCAGTTCTGCTTTTTATGAAAGTTTTGAGAAACTTTTAAAGAAAAAAGGTTTGTGAAAGGTTTTAAGAAACTTTTCAAGCAAGATAAAGCAAGCAAGCAAGAGAAGTTTTGAGAAGTTTTATAAACTTCTAAGCAAGCAATAAATGAGAGTTTTATAAGCTTTTAAAGAAAAGCAAAGCAAGCAAGCAAGTAAAGAAAAGTTTTAGAAACTTTTAAAAGCAAGCAAGTACAAAAGCAAGCAAGCAAAGAAAAGTTTTAGAAACTTGAAAAGCAAAGAAAAGCTTCTGGAGGGGCCAATTGTAACAGAGTTTTACATTTTGAGATGTTTTCCTGAGTGCCAGTAATCGCTTTATAAAAGCATACACTCACCGAGCTCGTTTAGCCTATTATTTTCCATTTTAAAAACTATTTTCCAGTATGTGTACGCAAGATTGAGCATAATAGTGGTTTGTCCCGACATTGTACAAGTGCTGCTAGTAAGTGAATATTATAAGAAAATACTTTGAATATGTATAATGGAACATATGTATGTACATAGAGTAGTTCTGTGAGAATGTGTTGGTATGTCAGGCCGCCATATTTTGGATATAATGTGTAAATCGATGTATACAGATTTGGGACATAAGTTCTATATGCAAATTGTTATGTCGAAATTTTATAAAATCATAAGTTTAGGAAAGAAAATTTTATGGAGGTTTTAGTAAGCAATACGGCCAGCTTCACAGGAGTTTCTAGTCGCTAGAGGTAACTACTGATTTTTCGTATGGATGGTTTCGCACGCCGCCACTGGAAGGTGGGGGTGTCAACAACACATAATGTTAAAGCATTCGTATTATAGATTAAAATATGGCTCAAAATTGATGTGTTATGTTGATAACCCGGCGAGAGATTTGGAATTCTTAGGTGGGGATCAGATGATGAGGATATCACCCCGGGAAAGGGTGTTGATATTCTGAAGAAAAGGTGTTAAGTCCTTCTATATGGGACTTTATGAAATTATGGAAATAATTGGAGAGGTAGCTGGTTGAGGTTGCAGCCTGAATTAACCAGAATACATGACATATTTTACATTTCTATGCTTCGAAAGTATATGACAGATTCTTCACATGTGTTAAGAGATCAACCTGGCCGAATCAAAGAAGATTTGACGTATGAAGAAAGACCGGTTAAAATTGTTGATCGAAATGATTAGGTTCTTTGAAACAAAGTGATTCCTTTAGTAAATGTAAAACCCCAACCTTATTGAATGTTATAATAGTGGTTATTGAACTGATTTGAGGTCTAATGATAGAAGCTTTAGGTGATTAGAATTTAGAACGCCTGACTTCATTTCACATGAAGTGAAAATTTTCAAAATGCAACCAGTGCCTGCAATGAATAGTGAGTGATTTTTCTATTCATCCTGATGGAGGGGTTGCAAAGGGGATTTTAAGAAATTTTTCCTATGACTTTGAACCGATATTTAGAAGATAATGGGAGATTTAAGGAATAGTGATTCTGGATCAAAATCGAGCTCTGTGGCCGAAATTCTTTCGCAAATTCAGAGCTCTAAAATACGAAAAAGGTCCTGAATAAATCATAAAGACTAACGAAATCGAAATAAAGTGAAACGGAGTCCGCTTGATAGTTTCATGGATTCCCGAACGCACTCGTAATAATACTTATTGTCCGGACACGATTTTAATGATTTTAACCGATTTCGTGGATTTCAGAGCCTGAAATTAACGTGAAGGGGATTTAGTTAAAATATTTTATGTTCAAATTTAAATATAGACGACTATAGAATATTTTTGCCATATAATTTGAAGGTAAAAGCAAAGATAAGGTGAACCGGTATGGAATGTCATATAAGGGATATTTATTATGAGAGCCACTCGAACCTTTAATGGCTTTCAAGCTCATGATTTAAATAATGGTAAATGACTTGTCTCATGAGAATGGACCAATGAGAAGCTTGGATAAAGAGTAAACCACTTTAAAACAAACTAATGAGATTATTTGGTTTAAGGGTAATTTTGGAAACTTTGAAATAAAATAGTAAATTTTAGAGATTTAATGCTCCAAAGTGAGGAGAACGTGCAGTAGAGAGGGAAGAAAGGAGAAAAGGGAGAAAGGAGTAGTGAGTAGGAAGGGAGAGAAAGGTTAGGGCAAAGTGAGAGGTGAATTTTTTTCTTCTCCTTCAAGCTTTCCAAGTGCTCTACAAGTGATAGCAAGGGGAGAAAGTGAGCTAGCGAAACCACAAAGTAGTTTTTAATGGTGGTGTTAGGGTTTGATGTTTTTCTATGCCTTAATGTTTTGATTTTCTTGTATGGATGTTAAATTAGTGGCATTTAGGGTTGAATGATGACATTTTGGTGATAAATTGAGAAAGCTATGGATTAGATTAGGTTTTGAAAAATCAAGTGAGTGTTAGGGTTTGATAGTGAATTGTGTGTGATATGTTGAAATGGGTATAATGCATCAGATTTAAGTGTTTAGAGTGAAAGAAAAAATGGAAGAGAAACACATTTTGTCAATTTTGGCAGCAGTCTCGGTACAGAAATGTCCTGTTTTCTGTTTTGACCAGGTTTTGGTATTTTGGCCATACTTGCTCAATTTTGATCCGATTTTGAGTGATTTAAGTGGATATGTAAAATAGACTTGAAGGAGAACAAAACTTAAGAAGAAGGTATCGCCAAATTCTGATCTTAAGTGGCCTAAATATTCACTCAAAGTAGGACTATGTGCAAGCCAAATTCTGGTTCAGTTTTTGAACATAGATTAGCCCGGTTATTTGGACGTAAAGTGAGTTTCGGTGCTCCAAATTGGGTGATTCCAATTGGAATAGAACCCTTAGCACCTTAGCTTTAAATGAGTATAAGGACATAGTGTCAAAATATGAAGTCAAGACCTCGGAAAAATGAGTAATAATAAACTGTCACTAGAAAAATTCCAGAATGACTAGTTGGCATGAAAATGCTATAATCTTAGTTTGCATGATCCGATTGGATTGATTCCAATTCCTAAAATAGATTCCTAGAGGAATAAGAATATAGGAATGAGTGTTTATGGTGGATTACATGGAAATTATGGTTAATGTGTAGTTGTGGTTTTCTTGAAAAAGGTGAAAAGGACTATCGGACGGAAACGGAATTAATGTTTTTTCTGATCAGCGTGAACTGGTGGGAAAGTGAAAATGATATTTGAGAATTTAGTTTTTAAAAGTGAATGGTTTTAATGTTAAACTGAAAGTTTAATGTAAATTTTTATGTAAATGTTAAGGCATATGGAAATGTTTTATATTGCATTGCTTTATTCTGTATCAATGCATATATTTATATGTGTATTAAATATGTATGCATATGTTATGGATAGCTATTATGAAAGTTTAAAATGTTTAAAGTATGCATATGTTTTAATGATAAAGTAAAGGATTTAAATGTATTTATAAATGTATTTTGAAGAAATGTTTTACCGATGGTTACCCTAAACCCCTATGGATCGCAGGACTGATACCTACCAAGTACTTTAAGCTGCAAGGATTAAGAGGGTAAAGTTATAGGTTACTAACTGAGGGAGGGAAATAGGTGTCTAGAGTAATATCTCATCGTGATAAAGGGTTATGACTGGAACCCTATGCAGTCATGATTTCTCCAGCGTAGTGGTTATGGATCGAATGTGGATCGTTCTCACCGTCGCATTCGAAACTGCTCGTGTGTTTATTCTCGGGTTCCATCGAAGAAAGAAAGAAAGAAAGAAAGAAAGAAAGAAAGAAAGAAAGCTTACGGGTACAAATGTTTAAAGTATAAATGGATTTTAAAATGCATAAGTATTATTAAAGAAAGTTTAAGGCATAAATGCTTAAAGTATAAACAGATTTTAAATGCATAAGTATTTACTGAAGAAAGTTTAAGGTATAAATGTTTAAAGCATAAACCCGATTTTAATGGTATAAGTATTTATGGAAAGAAAGTTTAAGGTATAAATGTTTAATGTATAAATGGATTTAATTGTATAAGTATGTGCTTATTTTGATATGTAATTAAAATGTTATTTAAATAAAAATGTACACTCACCGAGCTCGCTTTTAGCCTACTCTTTCCGTATGTTTCAAAACATTTTCGTGTTCCGAGACGTGAGTCGGTAGAGGCCCTCCCCGTGCAAAGTGAGTCGAAAGCTTATCGAGGAGGACGAATGATGTGACTCGCATTGAAAATAATTTGTATATTGTATATGTAAATATTTTGTCATGTTTTGATAAAATTATGCATGGAATTGGTGTTAAGGTTTAAATGTTTTGATGATTTAAGAAATAAATGTATATATATGTATATCAGGTTTGATCGGTTGTGACGAGGAGTCCTAATATGAAGCTGGATGAATTGAAGTTTGTGTTGTTTTTAAATGTTTTCATCAGGTTTTGTAAATTTGGGAAAGTCCAAAAACAATGTAGGAAACTTCCGTCGATTTTCGAAAAATCTAAGTGTTGAAAAGAAAAGAAAAAGAAATTTTTTTAGCACTTCGCTTCCGCATTATTTTTAAAAGATATGTGAAGAATGCTGTAAAGGTTCGCCCACGGATTTTAATTCTATGGTTTTAAGGAAAGTTTCATATCCGCTGGAGTGCCGGGAGTGTCCCCCGGGTTCATGCGAGGCTAATCCGGCCTGATCCTTCAACATGGTATCGAGCTAGGTTTTGAAAATGTTATAAAGATTTGAAAATTTATGTGATTTAAAATCAAATATGCATTGGCATGACATATTAATTTTAATTCATTAAAATGTTGCCGAGGCCGGCCACCCACCGGGAGAGCTCCTCGGGAGGCAAGAGTACCACCACCCGAGGAACATGTTGATGAGTTCCGCGATGTTCCTCCACCCGCTAGTGATAATCAGATCGCCACCGCTCCCGAGGTCGTAGAGGAGGATGATACCTTAGAGCGTATGGCTCGGGATGTTAGCCACAACATTTAATCAAATGAGCCGACAAAGGTCCATCGAGAGGATGGCAAACCAGAGGCAAGAAATTATGATCTTTGTGATAGAGATCCCGGAAGGTATGGTCGTGGCTGTGAGGGTAATGAGATGGTTAAATTGAAATGCATGGGTTTAATTTAGCTTTAAGTGAATCAATGACATTAAGTGAATTATTAATTGTAATTGTTGAAAAAGAAAATGGAAGAAATTGAAGACATAATGATGAATGTGTACTGTGGTGATTTGCCACCCTAGGAAGTATGGAAAAGTTGGATTGTTGGCAACAGAGTGATTATCGAGGCTAGGAGTTTTCGCGCACTTGATATTATTAGATATCCATGACTTTGATGTTATATTAGGTACGGATTTACTATTTAGACATCATGCTACAAAGGATTGTTATAGGAAAGAGGTTAGGTTCTATAAGCCAAGGAAGATAGGTTGTTTTATGTGGGTTACTAAAATACTTTTTACCTACTAATAATATGATTTGGGCTTATGTGGGCTAGTAAAATACTTTAAAAGTTATATCAAGGTACTAGCTTATGCTATATTGAGGTGAGGGATAATGAGAATGAATGGAAGATATCTCCGATAGTCAAATACTCGGATGTATTTCCGCAGGATCTTCTAGGTATATAAAAAATATATATATATATATATATTAATTTTTAGATTGAAATGACCCTAGGATAGAACCAATTGGTTAAGCACCTTATATGATGGCTCCTTAAAGTTGAAAGAATTGAAAGAATCAAAGTATGCAATGATGAGCCGTGAGTAAGTGGTTTTGTTAGGCCGAGTACTCATTTGGGAGCTTTGCCTGCTTTATAAAAAAAAAAAAAAAGAAAAAAAGATGATGGATGGAAAGTTTGGATTGTATATTGATTACGTAGAGTTGAATAAAGCAAACACGCAAATTCAACAATTCCATTTACACGGGATTGATGATCTTTTTGATCAATTGTGGAACGAGGGTATTTTTGAAATGGATCTGCTTCAGTTACTATCAATTAAAGTATTAGGGTCGAGATGTTCCTAAGGACAACTTTGAAAACATGGTATAGGCATTAAGTGAGTTTATTCAGCTAGTCGACTAACTTATATTCAGCCGCTTTTATGGATCTTGTGAATGTGATCTTCACTCTATTTAGACTGCTTGTTATAGTATTCATTGATGTTGCCTTTCTAAGGCATGTGATTTCAAAGGAAGGGGGTTTCGCTTGATCCTCAAAAGATTGAGAAATTAACCGAAAACCACCTACTTTAATGTGACACAGAGATATAAAGTTTTGTAGGTTTAAAGGTGGTATTACTCAAGGTTGTTAAGGGAGTTTCAAAGTTAGCGGATCCTTTGACTAAATTGACAAGGAAAGATGAAAAGTTTGTATGGTAAGAGACATGTCGAAAAGATTCGATGAACTAAAGCGTTGAAATTGACCTTAGCCCTAGTTCTTACACCCGTCAGTAAGAAGGATATGCGTATAATGTGATGCTTCTGTGCAGTAGCTGCAGGGTGTGTTACAAACATGAAATGTGATAGCATAAGATTTGGCGCAATTGAAAAGCATGAGCAGACTATTCTATATTGATAACTAGAGTTGGTTGTTGTAGTCTTTGGTTTCACGTATATGGAGGCATTACCGATATGGAGTTGTATGTAAAAATTTTTACGTATCACAAGAACATGCAATATTTATTCACATAGAAAAGTTAAATATGAGATAGAGTAGATGATGCTTGAACTCGTCATGATTTATGAGTGACTATTGGGCATCATCTATGAAATGTTAATGTGGCAATCGATGCCTGGTGGAAGTCATGGGTTCCAGTTATCTCACCTAAAGGTTGTGTACCTCCTAGATTTATGGAATTGGAGGTCTTTAGGTGCGTAGACTAGAGTTGACAGATATCGGGAGCCTACTAGCTACATTTCCATGTTAGTCCCAGACTACTTGACAAGATAAGGGTGTCATGTAGACCAAGATACGATCATGATTAAACTGAAAGGAAGTCGTAGTCCGCGCTAAAAGGATTTAAGACGCGTATGGTATATAGTGATGATAGGTCACAAAAATATGTGTGTGTACTAGATGTGGGAAGATTAAAGAAAATAAATTATGAAAGAGACCACTCTTCAGACATGCTGATGCATCGTGGAAACACTAAAATGTGATACTATACCCTAAGGGAATACTAAAGGTGGAGGGGGTATAAAGAGATGCAGTTGTACACACTTATTTCCAAATGTCTCATTTTTCAAAAGTTATGGCTGGAGCATCAAAGATTTGCGTAGTTCCATACTTCTTCGATCCCTGCTGAAATGGGAGAACTCATTGACACACCTCAACCCTCCAAGGATCTGCCACAGTGTCATCACTCTACGGTAAATCCCACCATTACTCCCCAACACTGAAACCCTATGAAGCGGCCGTATTGCTTACAAAACCTCCTATAAAAAAATTTCTATTCTAAACTATGAGCCTTATAAAATTCTCAGAAGATAATAAATAAGATATAGGACATGTCCCAAATCTCAGATACATCCAATTTACACTATATCTGGGAATATGGCAAACTAAACATACCAACACATTCTCACAAATTACCTAAGGTAAGACATATGTTCCATTATATATTCAAAGTATTTTCTTACATGGCCATCTTTACTAACAGCACTTGTACAATATCAGGACAAACCCTATTATGCTCCAGCCAGCCATGCACTTTACCCTCGGGAAATAGTTTCTTTAAAATAAAATAATGAGCTAAACGAGCTCGAGTGTATGCTTTATAAAACGCTTTGCTTTTCCGAAAACATCTCAAAATGTAAAACTCTTCTTTACAATTATTTTCCGGCTTTTTTTGCTTTCAAGTTTCTAAAACTTTTCTTTGTTTGCTTGCTTGTACTTGCTGTTTTAAAAGTTTCTAAAAATCCTTTCTACTGTTGTTTGTTTTGCTTTTCTTTAAAAGCTTATAAAACTCTCATTTATTGCTTGTTTAGAAGCTATAAAACTTCTCAAATTTTTGTTTGTTTTCTTATCTGTTTGAAAAAGTTTTTAAAACTTTCACAAATCTTTGTTTTAAAAGTTTCAAAACTTTTTCATAAATGGGAGCCCGGGCTCAACCGTATTCTTTGAAAATAAACGGGAGCCCTGGGCTCAACCAGTTGCTTAAACTCTCCCAAGTCACACTTAAACCAATTGGTTGATTTTTCAAAACTCAGATATTATGCTTATAAAACATCAACCACTGGAGGCCTGGTTTTTGTTTATCAGATCCCAGTGAATACTAAAGCCTGGCTAATCGTATCGGCGTGGGCATCCTGTGTCCCATCACCTTTTTTTTTCCTAGTGAATATGGTGGAATTGACTCCGGTCGCCATCACCATATGTAGTTAGAGCTCATATACCCCTCAGACGCGCTACCGGCCTCCTTAATGTACGATGGGAGCGTCCTAAGCTTCCGCCGACCAGCAAAACTAAAATGCATGTATGAGATCCTAACACCACCGCAGCCGCATTCCAATACTGACCTGGGCTTGCTTGCTTAACTGTGAAGGCCTGCTTTTTTTCACAAACTTTCTTTGCTTGCTTGCTTGCTTGCTCTTTGAAAAATGGTTTTACACTTTGAAACCATTTACTTGCTTGCTTGCTTGAAAAATGGTTTAATTATTCAAAACCATTTACTTACTTGCTTGCTTGCTTAAATTATGGTTTTACAATTTAAAACCAATGCTTGCTTTTCAAAAATGGTTTAACTCAAAACCATTTGTTTGCTTTTAATTCATTGCTTGCTTTTGAAAATGGTTTGCATTCAAACCATGAAATACTGTAAATAATTATTTATAATAATAATACACATACACTAGTATTTGGGAAAATGAGTTTAGAACACTCACCTCTTTGTTTGCTAAACTCTCGAGCACAGCCCACAACTTTCCCGCCTTTGCTTTTAGCCTACACACTTGATGTATTAGATCACACACGTCAAGACAACTAAGCAATCTGTACATTTGTTGACTAAAATTTTAAAAATATAGCCCCAAATGCCATTCACAGCATATGACTTGATTCTAGACTAAAGGGACTTTCCATATACTAAAAAACACCAAAAACATTTGAAAATTCCGTCCGATCGTTTGAATAAAATCCGAATTTTAACCAAATTGTCCAAAACAAATTCCACCAGCCCGATCGTCAAAAATAGCTAGTCCCAAAATTTCCAAAATTCCTAAACTCACCTAAAAATTTTGGGACCCGAATTTATGGCCTCTGCCACATTCCGTTCATTATATAAACTTTTAAAATAAATAATACAAGAGGAAAAATTTCCACCTCTTCAAGTTTGACAAAAGCCAAGATTTTGGTGTCCACGCGTAGCTCTCGTCGCATAGAGTAACTTAAACTTTGGTCCGAAAAATTTTGACCACTAGAATGACGTAGATCTGAGAAAAACTAAAAATTTGGGTTTTTCGCATATTTACCTGAATTTCATGGTGAAATCCTGTGTTTTTGGTACTCACGCCAGAGCCCTCGTCGCTGTGAGAGACTTTTCGTAGTTTATCCCGACGAACCGACTACTTATTTTCAGAATCCGAGAAAGAAGATTTGAAAATAAAAACTAAAAATAAAACTCACTCATCAAGGCACCGTCTGTCTGTTCGAACGATCAAAAGCTTTGTTTTGCTTTTGACTCTTTTTTTTTTTTTTTTATGTGGGACCCATGTCCCCTTTTCTTTCTTTCTCTCGTCTCATTTCAGCCCCGAAACACCTTATTTTGTCCCTGGGCGACTTTCTTTATCCTAATTAAATATTCTTGGGGCAGTTTGCCATTTTTCGAATTTTTCTAAAATCCCGCTTTCTGCGCTTTCACTCTAAACTCACACTAGAAATTGTGAAATATTCCGACTCCGTCTCTCTAATTAAACGAACTTTTCTAGGTCACTAGATTTCGCGAGACCGAACTTTAACAAGCAAATTCGCTTCAAGCCATCCCGAGATCTAGAGAATTTCGAGACTTCCCTGAAAAATTATGGCAATTCATTATTATTAATTTACTATTTAAATTTCCATTAATTATACTTCTCACCTCAACTCTCTCCTTAATTGCAAATCCAACTTTCGAATTGTACTATGGCCCATCTCAACTTAATTATGCCTCATATCCTTGGTAAATGACAATTGCAATTCCTTGTTTTAAGTACCAAATTCATGGTTCATAAACTTATAATTTCCTAAATTTCATCTCCAAAATACTACAATGTGACACTTGTCACTTTATACACTCCTACAAAGAGTCATGTACCTGTACACTCTCTCTGGATTCGGTGTTACAAAATCCTCTCTCTAGAACATTTCGTCCTTCGAAATGAATAAATCCAAACTCCAAAAGAAAGGAAACGAAAATACCTCATCCGAAAATAAGTGAGGGTACTCGACGGCGCATCCAGCCTCCGGCTCCTGCTAGCCGCTCCCTCTCATGATTCTTCCATAAGACTTTAACTAATTGAATCACTTTGCTTCAACACCCGTTCCTCGCGGTCTCATAATCGCACTGTGTATCTCCTCATAAGTCAAATTTTTCTCTTTAACTCGCACCGGGTCGCTTCCTCTCAATACATGTGAAGGGATTTGGGATATATTTCTCAACATCGATACATGGAATGTATCATGAATCCTGATAACTTCGGGGTAAACTCAACCCAGCCACCGGCCCTACTTTGCTTATAATCTCATAAGGTCCCATATATTCCTGACTAAGCTTCCCTCGGGCTTCCCAAATCGCAAAACACCCTTCCAAGGTGAAATCTTCAAAAAGATCTTATCACCCATCTTGAATTGTAAGTCTTATTTATCTGCCGTCCGTATAACTTTTCTCGTCATCTTGCTATCTTCTGCTATCACGAACAACTTTCACTTTCTCCTCAAGTGATCTGTACAGTCAGTGGCCTACTAGTCTTCTTACCAACCTCATCCCAAGACAGTTGGAGTTCTACATTTCCTACCATACAACGCCCAAAATGCGAGCCATATCTATACCGCTTGATAGCTATTGTCGTAGCAAACTCCATTAGTGCTATGTGAGTATCCAACTTCTCGAATTCCGGAAGACACAAGCTCAAAGATATCCTCTAACGTCTGGTCAGTTCTCTCTGATCGTCATCCGCCTGAGGATGAAATGATGTGCCGGCGTAGGCGCAGTACTTAAAGTCGCTTTGCAACCAGGGGCCAAAACTGATGTGTGAACCCGGGTTCTCAATCTGAAACTATCGAAAATGGAACCCCATGAAGTCTCACTATCTCATCCACATACAATCCCACAACTTTTCCAATGAACTTCGGTAACATTGGATCGGTGGAAAATGGGCGTGACTTCTGTTAATCGATTCACTATCACCCATATTGCATCATGTTGCCTCCTTCCGAAACTGCGGGAAGACCCGTCACAAAAATCCATAGTAATACTTTTCCCATTTCCACACCGAATAGGGAGTAATCAGATCTTCCCGCTGGCCCTCGATGTCACGCTTTCACCCGCGATTGTGTTAGCACCTAGAAACGGTTTCACATCTCTTTCTTCATCCCATTCCCGCAATGTTCTTTCAAAGTTCTACATCTTCGTACTACCGATGCATAAAGATAACGCAGATGAATGTGCTTCTCCATAATGTCTCTCTTCGTCACATACCGCACGTATACTCGCCCTTTCACTATCATGCTGTCATCTCTAATTTGAAACTCGCTTCCTTCTTTCTATCTCTCTTCCTTATCAACTCAAGCCATCTCTTTGCCTCAGTTTAACTCTTTTTGGGTGAAAATATAGTTGAAGACTTTTATGATCCAGAAGATCCTACTACAAGGAACACCATATAAATAATGTCTCCATATTTTGTGTTAGTAAACACGACCGCCGTAAGCTCTAAGTCGCGGTGTCTGCAATTCTCCTCATGCTTCTTTAGTCGCTCAGAGGCATATGCAATCACCCTATCATTCTGCATCAAAACACAACCAAGGCCTTGCCTGGAAGCATCACTATAAATCACAAATCAATCTCTTCCATTGGGTAAAGCTAGAACTGGAGCTGAAGTCAATCTATTTTTCAACCTCAAACTCGACAAAGCTTCTACCCAATCATACTACATCTTTCCTCGTCGCCCGTCATAATGCTTATCTAGAGAACCCCCCAACAAACTTCCCTGTATCACCGTTTAAACCGAGGGAAACTTCTCTCGACTGACACATTCTTTGGTGGTTTCCACCTACTTCATCGCTTCTATTTTCCTCGGGATCCACACTCACTCCCTCTCCTCAACGAAATTACAGCCACCAAGGAATGCCACCTTATCAAGCCAAACCGATTAATTTCGTCAACTCAGATACAACCTGTTGCTCCTTTAAGGTCCGCAACACAATCCCTCGGGTGCTCCGGGAATGTTTCTCGAACTACTTGAATACACTAGGATATCATCACAAAGACTATGACGAACCTATCCAAATACTACCGAATACCCGGCTCATCAATCCATAAACGCCTTCTGAGCATTAAGCCCAAGGCAAAAACCCGCATCACCGTAAACTCATAATATCCGTAGCGTGTCCCCGAATGCGCCTTAGGGAACATCACTCTCCCGCACCCTCGTCCCACATATCCCGACCTCAAGTCTATCTTGAGTACACTCGACTCTCGGGAGTTGATCGAATAACTCATCGATCCTAAGGAGCTGATACCGATCACGGATGGTAACTTTGTTCAACCGCCCAGAATCTATACACACAACCGCAAACTCCCATCTTTCTTTTTCACGAAGAGAACTGAGCTCCCATGGAGCATGCTCAACGAATGAATCCCTTACTTCTAATACCTCTTCTAATCGAGCCTAAGCTCTTCAACTCTACAGGAGCCATCCTATATGAGGAATGGAAATGGCCTACCGGATCAAATCGAATGGTGAACTCCACCTCTCTTTCTCGAGTGCAATCCCGCAATATCATATGGGAATACATCCTGAACTCTAACAACTGGAATCTCATCCACCGTAGTCCCCTCCTTTCCGCTTCCACCACATAAGCTAGATAAACTCGACAACCCTTACGCAAAGATTCTCCGTATCGCCATGGCGGAGGATCATGTTAGTGAAGATATCCCTTACTTATTCCTCTGAACTTTACCTCCAATTTCCCTGGCCTATTCAGCTTTATTTCCTTTTTATAACAATCCAATGTGGCTCTATGGCGAGACAACCAATCCATACCGAGAACCACATCAAAGTCCCTCATATCTAAGGCCACAAGATCCGCTGAACTCCCCGCCCTCAATCAACTCTACTATCTCGACTACTCCGTCTCGAGAATAACAGATCTCCACCGGTGGAACTCTCATACGACCTCCAATGGCCGGGTCTCTATCTCAAAACGATCTAAGAATGGCTTGATGCAAAATGAATGCAGGCAGCCCCGGGTTCACTAATGGCGCGCATCATGATCAAGGATGTCAATACCGCTTGGACTACATTCGAGTCGTGATCTCGCATTCGGGCCGAAGTCACAAAGATATACTGGCCCGAAAGCGAGGCTTTGTTCAGATCTCGCACCCGGCTTCTACCTCTACCACGACCACCTCTCGTCATGGGATGTGTTGGCCCTCTACTTGGGAAACCTCTCCCCGTCGACTTTTATGTGCTAATCTCTCGTACCGGGTAAAGGATCGCCACTGGTTGTTTCGCACCAATCGGGCCGAGGGCACTCCCTAATGAAATGGCCTTCCCCGCCACAAAGTGAAACACCCTCGCATCGAATCTCCTACATTCTCCATGGTGTCGCTTATGACATATATGACATACGGAGGAATACCCGGGTGCCACCGCTAACAACCGGGGCCCCACCGATCCCCGATCAGATAGCCGACCGCACTCCCTCGGCCTCTATAACCTCTCGTCAGCTTTGCTTTCTTTCTACTGTATCGTCCTGAGCTTTGTTGGGACGTGCCTGGTGCACTCCTTTTACTCTTACTTCCCTGCCTACTCTGATACATGGTTGTGGTGCTTTGCTCAACTCTCAGAGCGGCCTCAACTAAGTCCCCAAATCTATTCTAAGGAACCATGATAAATGCACTTCGATCCCGTGGCCGTAGTCCCGATAAAACCCTTTTTGCACTTTAGACTTCATCCGCTTGAATATAGGGAACCAATCTAACTAATTCCGAGAACTTCTTCATATTCCAATAACGACATGTTCTTTGTTCTAATTTGGAAAGAACTCCTCAATTTTTAAATCCTATGACTCTAAGGAAAGAATCTTTCGCTGAATTAACGAAATCGTCCCATGATATGCCATCAGATGCCTCCTCTCACAAAGATCCCCACTCAATCCCAGCCCCGTCTCCACGAAAACTGGAAAACAAGACTCTTTACTCATCCGTGCGTGCTCATAACTCCGTAAACCTTATTTTACTCCTGGCCTAGCCATAACTGTGCTACTGGATCACCACTCCACATTACATGGCTTGGCACCCAAATTAGACTCTCTCTATCGACCTCCTTAAGTTCTTCCTTAACCTCTCTAGGTTGCGGTGGAGGTCATGATCGCCTTGGACGGGTCGCTATGACTACTATCCAGGCAATCAGGCCACTTTGCTCCCGCCGTAACTAACTCGGCACTTAAGCCCTCTCGTGGCCCAGATGGTCCAAAATTCGACTCCATCACTGAGGTTGATTCATCGAGGCGGCTGAACCAACTAGCGGTCATCTCTCACAGAGGCACCGCAGACGCCTGAAACCGGAATAACTCTCCTAGACGACTTCTATGTTCTACCCGACATGGTCGTACTCCAAAAAATATCAACTATTTAATACTTGAATCACTTCATATGTATGCACTTTAAACTTAAAACATGCATGGTTGCCACAATACTATGCCTCATCACCACCTCGTTGTGTATCATCTCCTCATGTCCTAGGTTATTGTGACATACAACCCGCTCCTCGATAACACCTTGACCCCCACCCCCTTCCAAAGGATCTGGCGTGTCGGCCAATTCAATGCAAAATCCCACCCATTACCTCTAACGACTAGAAACCTCATGAAGCCGGCTTCGTGACGTCATAAACCTCCTATAAAAAAATTTCTATTCTAAACTTATGATTTTATAAACTGCAAGAAGGGTAACGATATGGTGATTACGTCCCAACCCGATACATCCAATTTACACCTTCATATCCAAATATACAACCATGATACCAACACATTCTCACAACCACTTTACAAAGAATGGCGTCTGACATACGACATTCCAAAGATTTTCTACATAAGATTTTTTAACAAGGACTTTAACATTTGACAACTCTATTAGCGTTCCAAACATTTTAGTTAATCAATCGGAAAGGAAGTAAATGAAAAGAATGGAGCTGCGTCCGAAGCCTGGCGTGGGCGCTTATAAAATCGCTTATTTTTCCTAAAATGATCCCAAACAAAATCTCTTTGTTACCACTCCCAAGCTTTTTATTTTCTTGTTTCTAAACCTTCTTTTTGTTTATTTAAGTTTAAAATTTATTTTATTTTAAAGTTTCTAAAACTTTCTTTACTGTTTGGTTTTGTTTCAATTTCTTCTTTTAAAAGCTTTATGAAACTCTCATTTCTATTGTTTGCTTAGAAGTTTATAAACTTCTCAAATTTCTTTGTTTCGCTTTCTTTATCTTATGTTTGAAAAGTTTCTGAACCTTTCACAAACTTTGCTTTAAAAGTTTCAAACTTTTCTATGTAAATGGGGAGCCCAGCTTCAACCAGATTTTAGTACAAAACGGGACTGGCTCAAACCGTTTGCTTTAAAACTCTAAGCCCTCATGATCGAACCAATACGGTTGATTTTTTCAAACTATGGTTATGCTGAGAAATGATCACCATCGGGAGCTCATTTTTTGTTTATCAGACTCTAGCAACACGGAAGTTCAAATCGCGCCGTGGGCGGACCTGTGTCCGCATCACCTTTTTTTTTTCCGGTGAATATGGTGGAATTGACCTGGGTCGCCATCACCATATGTAGTTAGAGCTCATAACCTTATATACCCCTCAGACGCGCTACTCGCCCTTTAAAACGTACATGATATGGGTCCGTCGTCACTGTGCAAAACTAAAATGGCAAGAGATCCACCACCATCGCGCACACGGAATACCTTCCAAATCTGTATTTTGTTTGCTTAGAACTAGAAGGCTCAAGTTTCTGCCAAACTTTGCTTGCTTGTCGTTTGCCTTGAAAAATGGTTTTACACTTTGAAACCATTTAATGCTTTGCTTGCTTGAAAATGGTTTAATTATTCAAACCATTTACTTACTTGCTTGTTTGCTTATAAAAATTATGGTTTTACAATTTAAAACCAATAAATACTTTTCAAAAATGGTTTAACTCTAAAACCCATTTGGTTTCGCTTTTAATTCATTGCTTGCTTCTTGAAAATGGGTTTGTATCTAAAATCACAGTCACTCTCAAAGGTAAACAATTTATAATAATAATAATAATACATCAGTATTTGGGAAATGAGTTTAGAACACTTCACCTCTTTGCTTGCTAAACTTGAGCACATTCACAACCTCCCGCCTTGGAGCTTTTAGCCACACACTTGATGTGGTCAGATCTGCCAGCCATCACAAAGACAACGCTAATGCACACTTCAGGCGTTGAATGAAATTTCAGAAATATAAATTCAAACGTTAATTTGACAAGATATGACTTGATTCTGCACTAGCGACTTACAGGCTCAAAAACACCAAAACATTTCAAAATTCCTCATCCTCGGATCGTTTGAATAAAATCCAATAACTGTACCTGTCTCCGTCAAATTCCGAATTCACTGACCGTCCGGTAAAATAGTCCTGAAATTTCTAAAAAATTCTAAACTCAACCTAAAAATTGGGATCGAATGTGATGGGCCTCAAGAATATTCAAGCCATTATATAGCCTTTTAGGCTCACACATAAGTAGGAAATTTCTCACCCCTTCTGAAGTTTTGACAAAAAGCCAGATTTTGTGTCCAATGCCGAGCTCGTCAGCCAGAGTAATCTCAACCTGGTCCTGGTAAATTCATCACTAGGAATAACGATCCGAGAAAAACTAAAATTTGGGTTTTTCGTGATATTTACCAATTCCTAGTGAACTCCTGTGTTTTTGTACTCACTGTAGCCTCAGAGCACTTTTTCGTGTTTATCCCGACGAACCACGTCAGATTTCTGCAAATCTCAGAAGAAGAGACTGAAAAATAAAAAATCGAAAATAAAAATCACCCTCACACCGCCCGTCTGTCTCGAACGGATCAAAGTCTTTGTTTTGCTTTGACTCCTTTTTTTTTTTTTTTTTTTTTCATGGGACCATGTCCCTTTTCTTTCTTTCTCTCATTCGCTTTCAGCCTCAAAACACCTTCTTATTTTGTCCTCGCTTTAATTTCTTTGACCAATTAAATATTCTTTTTAAGAGTTTAGCGTATTTTTCGAATTTTTCTAAAACCTGCCGTGTTTCTGCTCTCAAACTCTATTACTAGAAATTGCGAAATATTCCAACTGCCTCTTAATTAATAAACTTTCTAGGTCATCAGATTCTACATCAATCCTTAATCATAATCAAGCCAATATCCGATCTGTGGTGACTTTTTGCATTTCCTCGAAAAAAATTACTTTACAATTCATTATTATTAATTTATTACTTAAATTTCCATTAATTATACTTTCACCCCTCAACTTTCCTTAATTAAAATCCAACTTAAATTCCTACTATGGCCCATCTCTAACTTAATTATGCTCTTACATATCCTTTTGCAATGACAATTGTACCCTTGTTTTTAAGTAATTAAATTTTGAAGTTCCAAGCAACTTATAATTTCCTTAATTTCATCTCTCCAAAATAATACAATGTGACACTTGGTACCTTATACACTTCCTACAAAGATCAAAACGTATTGTTCTCTCAGACGGGTGTTACAATCATGATGGATTTTTTTTTACTCTCCACTTTGCCGAGTGGTTATGAAGTGATATAGGTGATTGTGGATAGATTACCCAAATCACCAATTTCACCAAGTGGAAAATAGTACTTAGTTGGAGAAGTCAAATGAATGTATATAAAAGAGATTTCTTCGTATCACTTCACTGATGACCAATCCGAAAGAGCCATACGTACATTGGAAGCTATGCCTCAAGGCTTTAGTGTTAGAGCTTTAAAGGAAGTTAGGAAAGACATTTACCATTAATGGAGCTTCTGTCAATAATCGCTATCAAGGGCATCAAATGGCGCCTTATGAGGCCTTATATGGAAGGGAAGTGTAGGACTCCATTATGTTGGGAGATGCCGAGGGAAGGGGAGAGAAAATTTTTAGGGTTCATAAATTGTTGTGCTAGCAATGATAATGTTAAAGTTATCAAAGTTGATAGATTAAAGATAGCTTAAGATTGATTAAAAGTTATGTTGATAACCCAAGGAGAGATTTGGAATTTTAGGTGGGATTATATGAGGAGGATATCACCCCTGAAAGGTGTTGGCATATTCGGAAAGAAAGGGAAGTTAAGTCCTCTATATGGGACTTTGCGAAATTATGAAAATAATTGGAGGTAGCCTGGTTGCCACCCGAATTGGCCTGGAATATATACATATTTTACATTTCTATGCTTCGAAAGTATATGATGATTCTTCACATACGTGTTAAGAGATCAACCTATTGAATTGAAAAAAATCGGGACGTGATGAGGAAAGACCGTTCAAATTGTTGATCGAAATGACAGTTCTTTGAAACAAAGTGATTCCTTTAGGTAAAGGTGTTGTGGATGAATCACTGCAGAGAGAGTAGCCAAAGCATGAGAACGTGAATATCGTATTTACTCAAGTATGTTATTTAAATTTCGAGGATCTAAATTTTTATAAGTGAGGGGTGATTGTAAAACCCCAACCCTTATTGAATGTTATAATAGTGGTTATTGAACTGATTTGAGGTCTAATGATAGCGAGGTAGATTAGGAATTTAGAATCTTCCTGGACTTCAATATTCGGGGCATGAAGTGAAAATTTTCAAAATTGTAAACTGCAGCCCTAATGAATAGTGATTTTTTTCTTATTTTATCCGATGGGAGGGGGTTGCAAAGGGATTTTTAGAGAAAATTTCAGTTCCTATGACTTTGAACTGATATTTAGAAGATAATGGGAGATTTAAGTGAATAAAGTGATTTCCTGGACCGAAAAATTGGAGTCAGGCCGAAATTTTTCTAAATTGAGCTCGAAAATACGAAAAGGTCCGGGAATAAATCATAAAGACTAACGAACTGAATAAAGTGAAACGGAGTCCGTTTGATAGTTTCCATGATTCGAACGTACTGGTGAATAATACGCTATCGTCCTGGATACCGATTTTAATGATTTTAAATCCGATTCGTGATTTCAGCCTCGAAATTCATCATGGAAGGATTTAGTTAAAATATTTTATGTTCAAATTTAAATATAGACTACCATAGAATATTTTTTGACATATAATTGATATAAAAGCGTGATAAGGTGAAACTAGATAAAAGTCAAGTATAAGGGAGATATTTTATTATGAGAGCCAATTAAAACCTTTCTTAATGGCTGTCATGATTTAAATAATGGGTAAAATGACTTGGCCTCATGAGAGAATGACCAATGAGAAGCTTGGATGGAAAAGAGTAAACCACTTTAAACAAACTAATGAGATTATTTGGTTTAAGGGTAATTTTGGAAACTTTGAAATAAAAGAAAATTTTAGAGATTTAATGCTCCAAAGTGAGGAGAACGTGCAGTAGAGAGGGAAGAAAGGAGAAAAGGGAGAAAGAGAAAGAGAGAAAGGAGAGAAAGGTTAGGCAAAGCTGAGAGGCGTAGTTTTTTTCTTTCCTTCAAGGCTTTCCAAGTCATTTACAAGCGACAAGAAGGGAGAGGAGCCTAAAGGAAACCAAGAACAAGTAAGTTTTAATGGTGGAAAGTTAGGTTTGATGCTTTTCATGTCTAATGTTTTGATTTTCTTGTATGGATGTTAAATTAGTGGCATTTAGGGTTGAATGATGATGATTTGAGATAAATTGAGAAAGCCACGATTAGACAGCGCTTTGAAAATCAGCTGAGTAAGGGTTAGGTTTGATAGAGGAATTGTGTGTGATATGTTGAAATGTGGGTATAATGCAATGATTTGAGCAAAGCTAGAGGAAAGAAAATGGAAGAGAAACACATTTTGGCTCACTTTGCGCTAGCTTCCTAGCATGAAATGTCCTCGTTCTTGTTTTGACCAGTTTTGGTATTTTGGCCATAATCTGCTCCACTTATCCAGATTTGAGTGGGATTTTAAGTGACAGTAAAATAGACTTGAAGGAGAACAAAACTAAGAAGAAGGTGGTCTAAATTCTGATCTTAAGTGGCCTGTTATTCACCAAAGTAGGACTATGTGCAAGCCAAATTCTGGTTCAGTTTTTGAACACAGATTAGCCCTGGTTATTTGACGTATGAGTTTCTGCTCAAATCGTGATTCCAATTGGAATAGAACCCTAGCACCTTAGCTTCTTTAAATGAGTATAAGGACATAGTGTCAAAATATGAAGTCAGACCTGGAAAATGAGTACTACAAACTGTCACTAGAAAAATCGTACATTCAGTTGGTAATGAAATGCCATAACTTTAGTTTGATGATCCGATTGATTGATTCCACCTTTGGCAAAATAGATTCCTAGAGGAATAAGAATATAGAATGAGTGTTTATGGTGGATTACATGGAAATTATGGTGGTTAATGTGTAGTTGTGGTTTTCTGAAAGCGAAAAGGACTCATCGGACGGGAACGGGAATTAATGGGAAGTGCGCTGGATTGAGCGGTGAACTGTGGATGAAAAATGATATTTTGAGAATTTAGTTTTAAAAAGTGAATGGTTTTTAATGTTAAACTGGAAAGTTTAATGTAAATTTTTATGTAAATGTTAAGGCATATGGAAATCGTTTTATATTGCATTGTTTTATCTTGCATCAATGATATATTTATATGTGTATTAAATATGTATGCATATGTTAAGGTATTGGTGAAAGTTTAAAATGTTTAAAGTATGCATAAGGTGTTTTAATGATAAAGTAAAGGATTTAAATGTATTTTTATAAATGTATTTTGAAGAAATGTTTTATCGATGGTTACCCCTAAACCCCTATGATCATATGGATCATATCGGCCAAGTAATTTTAAGCGTAAGTGATTAAGAGGGTAAAGTTATAGGCGCTAAATCGAGGGAGGGAAATAGGTGTCTAGAGTAATATCCTTACACGTGATAAAGTGTTAAGGATCGGGAACTCCATGCAAGCGTGAGTTTCTCCGCAGCAAACAGAAGGCGCATGACCGAATGACTGCTCACCGTCAAGATATTTTAAAATCGTTTCTAAGTGTGTTTATTCCCCGGGTTCCATCGTAAAGAAAGGCAAAGAAAGAAAGAAAGAAAGAAAGAAAGAAAGTTTACTAGACAAATGTTTAAAGCATAAATGGATTTTTAAATGCATAAGTATTTATTGAAAGAAAGTTTAAGGCATAAATGCTTAAAGACAATGGATTTAAATGCATAAGTATTTATCAAAGAAAGTTTCTAAGGTATAAATGCTTAAAGCATAAATCGATTTTTAATGGTATAAGTATTTATGGAAAGAAAGTTTAAGGCATAAATGTTTAATGTATAAATGGGATTTTAATTGTATAAGTATGTATTATTTGATATGTACGAAATGTTATTTAAATAAAATGTACACTCACTCCAGCCTGCTTAGCCACTCTTTTCCAGATGTTTCAAAAAACATTTTCTCGTGTTCAGACAGTGAGCCTGTAGAGTACCTGTGCAAGTGAGTCGAGCTATCGAGGAGACACATGACCGCATTGAAAATAATTTGCTATTGTATATGTAATTATGCCGTCATGTTTTGATAAATGCATGGAATTGAAGAAGGTTTAAATGTTTTGATGATTTGAAAGAAATAATGATATATATGTATATTGTGTTTGATTGGGTTGTGGACAGGAGTCCTACTTGATGGAGTTGATGAATTGAAGTTTAGAAGTGTTTTAAAAATGTTTTCTACTCAGGTTTGTAAATTTGGGAAAGTCCGAAAATTTAGGAAACTCCGCCGATTTTCCTGAAAAAAATCTAAGTGTTGGAAAAGAAAAGAAAAAGAAAATTTTTTTTAGCACTTCGCTTCCGCATTATTTTTAAAAGATATGTGAAGAATTGTAAAGGGGTTCGCTCCACGGATTTTAATTTATGGTTTTAAGGAAAGTTTCATCCGTTGAGTGCCGGGAGGTCCCCCCGGGTTCATGAGGTTATCCGGTCGGGATCCTTCAAGTGAAAGGTGTTTTGGATGAATCAATGAGAGGAAGCAACATGAGAATTTAAATTTCAGATTTAAAATTTTTATAAGGAGGGGTGATTGTAAAACCTCAACCTATTGAATGTTATAATAGTAGTTGAACTCGATTTGAGGTCTAATGATAGAAGCAGAGTGGATTAGAATTTAGAACGCTTCTGGACATCATCGGGCATGAAGTGAAAATTTTCAAAATTGTAACCGTGCCCTAATGAATAGTGATTTTTTCTCTTATTTTATCCTGGATGGAGGGGTCAAGTAAAGGGATTTTTAGAGAAAATTTCAGCTCTTATGACTTTGAAATCGATATTTAGAAGATAATGGGAGATTTAAGTGAATAGTGATTTCACCTAAAATTGGAGTCTCAGCTCGAAATTTTTCTAATTGGGGCCTAAATACTAAAAATGTCCTAATCGAATCATGAGTCTAACTAAATCGAAACGAGTGAAACGGGGTCCGCTGATAAAAGGGTTTCCAAGCGATCCGAACGTACCGGAGCACAATACGCTATTGTCCGGATTTTCGATTTTAATGATTTTAACCCAGATCATGATTTCAAAGTCCCTAATCCAATCGTGAAGGATTTTAATGAGAAAGATTTCATGGTCAATTTGAAGTTTAGACGCATCATAGAATATTTTTGATGCTTAATCGTATAAAAGATAAGACAAAAAGGAATAAAATCGATAAAATGGAGGAGTTTTTTTCTTATGAGAGCCAATCAAACATTTCTTAAGGGCTGTTAGGGTTTGTGACTCCATTAGAATCCAAGATCAATGAGGTTCATGGGCTCAAATGCAATAAAATAAGTTGATTGGCAATATAAAAGAAATGGAGGACCAAATTGTAATTAAAGGAAAGTTAGAATATTTAAAATAGGAGTCAAACAAAATAATCTATTTGGTCTCAAAAGTTAAGGAACCCGTAGGGGAGAGAAAGGAGAGGAAGAAAGTGGGAAAAGAAAGGAGAGAAGAGAAGGCAAAAAGCTCGCTGCAAAGTGTATGAGATGTGATTTTTCCCCATTCAAGCTTTCAAGGGATCTTCAAGTGGTAATCAAGGAGAGGAGCCAAAGAAACTCAAGAAATAAGTAAGTTTTCATGGGCGGGAAAGTTAGGGGTTTGATGTTTCCATGTTTAATGTCTTAAATTCTGTATGGATGTTAAATTGATGGTATTTAAGGTTTAATGGTGCTGAATTCTTAATATCAATTGAGAAAGCCATGGTTTAGGTTAGGGTTTTGACAAAATCAAGTGAGTAAGGGTTAGGGGTTTGATAGTGAATTGTGTGTGTTATGTTGAAATGGGTATAATGCATCAGATTTAAGTGTTTAGAGGAAAGAAAAAATGGAAGAGAAAACACATTTTGGTCAATTTTGGCAATAGCTTCCTGGTACAGGAAATGTCCCCGTTTTCTGTTTTGACTAGTTTTGGTATTTTGGCCATAACTTGCTCAATTTTGATCCAATTTGAGTGATTTAAGGGCTACATAAAATAGACTTGAAGGAGGACAAACTTAGAGCGCTGTATCGCCAAATTCTCTGATCCTAAGTGGCCTGGGGTAAAAAATTCACTCAAAGTAGGACCATAAAAGCTAAATTCTGTTCAAAGCCTTTAAACATAGATTAGCCCGGTTATTTGATCGTATATGAGTTTCTTGTTCGAATCGGGTGATTCCAATTGAATAGAACCCTTAGCACCCTTAGCTTTAAAATGAGTATAAGGACATAAAGTGGTCAAAATACGGTCGCACCTCGGAAAATGAGTAATACAAACTGTTACTAGAAAATCTGGTGAAAATGACTAGTTGGCATGAAAATGCCATAACTTTAGTTTGATGATCCGATGGATTGATCTCCACCTTGGCAAAATAGATTCCTAGAGGAACAAGAATATAGGAATGAGTGTTTATGGTGGATTAAATGGAAATTATGGTTAATGTGCAATTGTGGATTTTCTTGAAAAGGTGAAAAGGATTATCGGACGGAACGGAACTCAACGGGAAGCAAGCGGATTGAGCCGTGAACTGTGAGTGAAAAAATGATATTTTGAAATGAGTTTTTAAAAGGGAAATGGTTTTAATGTTGTCGAAGTTTAATGGAAATGTTTATGTACATGTTAAGGTGATATGGAAATGTTTTTATCTTGTACTGTATTATATATATTTATATGTGCATATGATAAAGTGTTATGAAAGTTTTAAAATGTGAAGAATGTATATGTGTTTTAATTGATAAAGGAAAGGATATAAATGTACGATACATGCATAAGAAACATGTATGCATATGTTAAAGTATTATGAAAGTTTCAAGATGTGTAAAGAATGCCATATGTTAATGATCAAGTAAAGGATTTAAATGTGTTTACAAATGTGTTTGAAGAAATGTTTTTAACATGGTTACCCTAAACCCCTATGACTGTTATGACTGGAGTATCGGGCCGGTTACTTGCTGCAAAGGATTTTAGGAGGGTAAAGTTATAGGTTACTAATCGAGGGAGGGAAATAGGTGTCTAGAGTAATATCCTTACACGTGATAAAGTGCTTGGTGACTGGAACCCTATGCAAAGCTGGTGAGTTTCTCCCGCAGCGTAGTGGTTATGACTGGAATGTGACTGGCCCTCACCGTCAAGCATTCTAAATCGTTTCCTGTGTTTATTCCGGTTCCATCGAAAGAATGAAAGAAAGAAATAAATAAGAGTTGTTAAGGTATAAATGCTTAAAGGATAAATTAATTAAAATGCATATATTTATTGGAAAGAAAGTTTAAAGTATAAATGTTTAAAGCATAAATTGATTCTAAATGGTATAAGTATTTATGGGAAAGAAAGTTTAAAGCATAAATGTTTAATGTATAAATGGATTTCCAATTGTATAAGGCATTATTTTGTATGTACCGAAATGTTATTTTAATGAAATGTACACTCACTGCCCTTTAGCCTATTCTTTCCGTGTGTCGTAAAACATTTTCAGACTCCAAGATGTGCTCGGGAGAGGTCACCTCAGGCAAGTGAGTCGAGCTATCGAAGAGACGACGATGTGATCGAGATTAAAATAATTTGTATATTGTATATGTGGAATATTTTGTCAGCGTTTTGATAAAATTATGCATGGAATTGAATAAGGTTTAAAATGTTTTGATGATTTGAAAGAAATAAATGTATATATATGTATATTGTGTTTAATTGCTGTGGACGAGGAGTCCTAATATGGAAGTTGATGAATCAGTTTAGGCGGCGTTTTCTAAACAGCCACCGTTTTGTAAATTGAAAGTCCGAAAAATGTAGGAACTCGCCGATTTTCCGAAAAATCTAAGTGTTGAAAAGAAAAGCAAAAGAAAAGAAAAGAAATTCTTTTTTAGCACCCGCCTGTGACATTTTTAAAAGATATGTGAAGAATTGTAGTGCTCGCTTCCACGGATTTTAATTTATGGTTTTAAGGAAAGTTTCTATTATCCGTTGAGTGCCTGAGTGTCCCCTGCTCCTGAGGTTAACCGGTCGGGATCCTTCTAATCAATCTTGACCCTTAATAATATCTTCTTTAATATTTTTAAATTTTTATAATATTAATTAATTTCAAATATAAAATGGAATTTTATTAACCGTCTGTCACAAATCGGGGTCACAAATTAAAGCGACTTAATTATAAAATCCACGCCAACTTTGTGACGGAATTTTTATCTATTACAAAATAGTGACGGAACACAATTCCGCCACAATTTTCTAACCGACTCAGAGAATTCATTTTGTGACCGGAGTATCTATATTTTTTTAAAAATTCATTTTTATATTTTAATTTGTATTAGAAACTATTTCCAAAATATTCTAAATGTTTGAAAATATTATAAACTATTTAAATTTTATTATTAAATATATGTAGTGCTATTTTGTATAATTGTTTTCTTTTTTAATTTTTTTTTGAAAATTTGTGATATTTCAATATTTTAAATTGTATGTATAATTTTGTACGATCATATAGTCATAAAAATAATAAAATTAGAATAAATAATTTATATCATGCTACGATGTTAAGCAAAATTTGACATTATTAAAATTTGTGATATTTGAAAATAAATTTTTATTTTATCCATCATCGTGGCATAGCTAATTGAAGTAATTTGTTAAACTATATATTCTAAATAGGCTCGATTATGTTTACTAAAGACGAACTATTCCTATATAAAACAGCCGAATCAATCTTTCGACTCCTTTAATAATATATTCTTTCTTTTAATATTTTTAAATTTTTTATAATACAATTAATTTCAAATATAAAAATGAATTTTTTAATATTTCAAACAGAGAATCGGTCACAAATTTGTGACGGACAGGGTCTCACACAACTTTGTGACAGAATTTTATTCCGTTACAAAAATAGTGACGGAAACACAATTCACAGCAATTTTCTAACCGACCAGACCATTTTAGACCGGGAGCATTCATTTTTTTAAAAAATTCATTTTTATATTTTTTTAATTTGTATTAGAAACTATTTTAAATATTCTAGTTTTAAATATTATAAACTATTTGGAACTTTTATTATTAATATATATGTATAAAGGCTTTGTGTAATTGTTTTTTTACTTTTTTGAAATCAGATATTTCAATATTTTAATTGTATATAATTTTGCATTTACTATATAGTCATAAAAATAATAAAAATTAGAATAAATAATTTATATCATGCTACGATGTTACAAAATTTGACATTATTAAAATTTGTGATATTTGAAAATAAATTTTTATTTTTTCCACCATCTGGGCATATAATTGAAGCAATTTATTAACTATATATTCGAAATAGTTCTACTATGTTGACACAAAGTGCTTAACTATTCCTATGTTGTTGAATCAACTTGACTCCTTAATAATATTCTTTTTTAATATTTTTAAATTTTTATAATACAATTAATTTCAAATATAAAAATGAATTTTTTTATCAATTGTCATTACAAATCTGATCACAAATTTTACGGACTATAACTGGCCACAACTTTGTACGTATTTTATTCCGCCACAAAATAGTGACTTAGTCACAATTCCGTCAAGGCAATTTTCTAACCTACTTGTGACCATTTTGTGATCGGGAGCATTCATTTTTTTAAAAATTCATTTTTATATTTTTTAATTTGTATTAGAAACTATTTCAAATGTTCATGTTTGAAAAATATTATAAACTATTTTGAATTTTTATTATTAATATATGTAGTGCTATTTTGTGTAATTGTTTTTTTTTAAATTTTTTGAAAATTTGTGATATTTCAATATTTTAAAATTGTATGTATAATTTTGTACGACTATATAGTCATAAAAATAATAAAAATTAGAATAAATAATTTATATGATGCTACAGCGTTACAAAAATTTGACATTATTAAAATTTATATTCTGGAAAATAAATTTTTGCCTTATCCACCATCTGGGCATACTAATCGGGCAATTTGTTAAACTATATATGTAAAACCCCAACGCTATTGGAATGTTATAATAATAGTTGAATCGATTTGAGGTCTGTAATGATAGAAGCGAGGGTGAATTAGAATTTAGAACGCTTCCTCGATACCATTTGGGCATGAAGAAAATTTCGACAATTGTAACCTGGGTGCCTTAATTAGTAGTGACTTTTTCTTATTTTATCCCTGGGATGGAGGGGTTGCAAAGGATTTGAGAAAATTTCAGTTCCTATTTACTTTGAACCGATATTCAAGATAATGGGAGATTTATGAATAGTGATTTCCTGGATCGAAATTTGGAGTTCATACGAAATTTTTCGGAAATTGCTTCAAAAATACGAAAAGGTCCGGAATAAACTGGCAAAGACTAACGAAACCGGAATAAAGTGAAACGGAGTCCGCTTTGATAGTTTCCGTGCATCCTCAACGTACCGTAATACGCTATTGTCCTGGATTACCGATTTTAATGATTTTAAATTCGATTTCGTGATTTCGCAGAGCCCGAAATTCACTCGTGAAGGATTTAGTTAAAATATTTTGCGTTCAAATTTCTGTAACATGTATGACCATGTAATATTTTCGACATATAATCGTATAAAAGCAAAGAATGTAAACCGAGATAAAACTGCTTATAATGTGGAGATATTTAATTGTACTAGCCAATCAAAATCTTTCTTAATGGCTAAGTTATGATTTAAATAATGGTAAATGACTTGGCTATCTCATGGGAATGGATCAATGAGAAGCTTGACAAGAGTAATTCACTTTAAACCAACCAATGATATTTTGTTTTAAGGGCGCTTTGAATAATATTTTAAAGCCTGTAATTTGTGTGATGGTCAGCCAAAAGAGGGATCACGATAGGAGAGGAAGTAAAGAGAAAAGAGAGAAAAGAAAAGGGAAGAAAGGAGAAAGAGGAGAGAAAGGTGTGGCAAAGTGGTAGAGTGTGAATTTTTATTCTCTTTCAAGCTTCCAAGTGAGCTCCAAGTGAATCAAGGAAGAGAAGACATGCAAACCCAAATGCAAGAAGTTTTTCATGTAAAGTCGGGATTTTATGTTTTTCTTCAATTACTGGGATTTTCTCAGATGACAAAGTAAATTAGTGGCATTTAGGTTGAAATGACGATGATTTTGAGATAAATTGAGAAAGCCATGGATTAGATTAGGGTTTTGACAAACTAAGGAATGAATGGTTAGGGTTTGATAGTGAATTGTGCGATATGTTGAAATGGGTATAATGCATCGACGGCGTTTAGAGCCAAAGAAAAAAATGCAAGAGTAAAACACAATTTGGTACCCTGGGGCAGCAGTCTCGGTACAGGAATGTCCTGGTTTTTCTGTTTTTGATTAGTTTGGGTTTGGCCATAACTTTGCTCATTTAAGATCGGAATTGAGTGATTCAAAAATTTGGGTAAAATAGACTTCTAGGGGGGAAAATTTATCTAAAGTGAAGTTCATGCAAATTGTAAACTTAAAGTGCCCAGAAATGGTTCAAAGTGAGCTATGTGCAGATTCTGTTCTGCCAAACTGAGTTATTTGTTGTGCAGATTGTGTTATATGGTTGAGGGCTTTAGAGACGGAATTTTAAATTGAAAATTTAAAGAGATGCATTTATTGTCAAGAACTGATCTGAGAGTTTCATAAATTTTGAAGACCGCTTTTTTGAATAATTTTGAGTCATAAAGTCTATAGGTATATTAAAAAAGGTTGGCCAAAATGAATGCGAGTTTTTAGTGCTTAAGGGTAATTTCTGTTCATTTTGGCTGCAAATGAATGTATGGTGGATTAAAATGGAAGTTAAGGGGACAGCTTATAGTTGCATTTCTTGGAAAGTAAAGTAAAAGGACGACGGACGTAACTTAACTCAAATCTTTAAGCAAATTTAATTGAGCTGTGAACTCGTGGAGTGAAAAATTATTATTTTGAGAATTTAGTTTTTAAAGTGAATGGTTTTAATGTTAAACTGAAAGTTTAATGTAAATTTTTATGTAAATGTTAAGGCATATGGAAATGTTTTATATTGCATTGTTTTATCTTTCATCAATGCATATATTTATATGTGTATTAAATATGTATGCATATGTTAAGGTATTATGAAAGTTTAAAATGCTTTTAAAGTATGCATATGTGTTTTAATGATAAAGTAAAGGATTTAAATGTATTTATAAATGTATTTTGAAGAAATGTTTTACTCGGGATGGTTACCCTAAACCCCTATGACTGTTATGACCGAGATTTCGCCTAAGTACTTTAAGCGTAAGTGATTAAGAGGGCAAAGTTATAGGTTAATAACCGAGGAGGAAATAGGTGTCTAGAGTAAATATCTCTTACACGATAAAGTACTATGATCGAACTCCATGCAAAGCGTGAGTTTCTCCGCAGCTGAGTGGGTTATGACCGGAATGTGACCGCCCTCACTGGGCCGCACTGAAACTGCTTCTGTGTTTATTCCCCGGGTCTCCATCGTAAAGAATGAAAGAAAGAAATAAAGAAAGAAAGTTTACGGTACGAATGTTTAAGGCATAAATGGATTTTAAATGTATAAGTATTTATTGAAAGAAAGTTTAAGGCATAAATGCTTAAAGCATAAATGGATTTTAAATGCATAAGTATTTATTGAAATAAAGTTTAAGGTATAAATGTCAGAAAGCATAAAATGGATTTTAAAATGCATAAGTATTTTTGGCTTGAAATAAAGTTTAAGGTATAAATGTTTAAAGCATAAATTGATTTAATGGTATATGAATATCGAAAGAAAGTTTAAGGCATAAATGTTTAATGTATAAATGGATTTTAATTGTATAAGTATATTATTTTGGTATATACCGAAATGTTATCTAAAATGAAATGTACACTCACCTGGGCTCCTTTAGCCTATTCTTTCCATGTTTCCAAAATATTTTCGTGGACCCAGACAGTGAGCCAGAGGAGTACCCTCTCGCAGCGAGTCGAGCCATCGAGAAGATCTACGTATGTGAACCTACTGTAAATAGTTGCTATTTTATATGTCTAATAATTCTTCCATGCATCTGGCGCATATATGACATACTTGGAAAATGAATTTAGGCGTCACTAAGTCCTGGCCAAGCCTAAATTTTTTTGATACAAATGCATGGAATTGAAGAAGTTTTAAATGTTTTGATGATTGGAAATGAATAAAGGTATGTATATATTAAACATTTTATAGACTAGGAGTCCACAAATCGAAGTTGAAAATTTGAATATTAGAAGTGTTTTAAATGCTTATGTGTACTTCAAATTTGGGAAAAGTCCGAAAATGTGAGGAACCCGCCAATTCTTCTCGAAAAATGCAAGTGTTTGAAAAAGAAAAAACAATTTATCACTCGCCTCGCATTATTTTATAAAGATATGTTGCATCAGGAAGGGTTCGTCCATGGATTTGCCTGACCGCTTTGAGGAAAAGTTTCTACATCCATTCTGGAGTGCGCTCTGAGGTCCCCGGGTTCATGAGGTTAATCCTGCCTGGATCCTTCAACATGGTATCGAAATAAGTTTTGAAAATGTTATAAAGATTTGAAAATTTTTATTTTTATATGATTGTTTTAATGTTTTCTTTTAAGATTTCAAAAAAAAAAAAAAAATTTATGTGATTTTAAATCATATATGCATTAAGGTATGACATATTAAAATTTTGAATTCACGTAAAAGCGCTGGTTTCCAGGCCGACCACCCACCGCAGAGAGCTCCCTGAGGGCAGTAGTACCACCACTCCCGAGGAACATGTTGATGAAGCCCGCATATGTTCCTCCACCCACAGCATGCCTAGGGGCCTCGCCACCGCTCCCGAGGTCGTAGGAGGACAACACCTTTTAGAGCGATGGCTCGGGACAGCACTACAACATTTAATCAGCCCCGTGAGCTCGACAAAGGTCCATTGGAGGATAATGAAATTAGAGGCAAAGAAATTATGATGGTATAGGAGATCCCGAAAAGGCATGGTCGTGGCTGTGAGGTAAATGATGGTTAATTGAAAATGCATGGGTTTAATTTAGCTTAAGTGAATCAATGACATTAAGGTTCGTTAATTGTAATTGTTGAAAGAAAATGGAAGAAATTGAAGACATAATGATGAATGTACTGTAGGATTGTAGCACCCTAGGAAAAGTATGGAAAAGTTGATTGTTACAACAGAGTGATTATCGAGGCTAGAGTTTTTGGCGCACTTGATATTATTAGATATCCATGACTTTGATGTTATATTAGGCATGGATTTACTATCTAGACATCATTATGCTACAAAGGATTGTTATAGAAAGAGGTTAGTCTCTATAAGCCAAGGAAGACAGAGGTTGTTTTATGTGGGTTGACAAAATGTACCACCCATAATGTTATACATAATAATAGTAAAATACTTCGAAAGTTATATCAGCAAATTTCCAGTTTATGCGCTATTGAGGTGAGGGATAATGGTAGTCGAATGGAAGATATTCTGATAGTCAAATAATTTCCGGATGTATTTCCAGAGGATCTTCTAGGTATATATAAAAATATATATATATATATATATATATATATATATATATATATATATATATATATATATATATATATATATATATATATATATATATTAATTTTTAGATTGAAATGATTCTAGGATGTAACTAATTGCTAAGTACACCATATGATGGTCTTTAAAAGTTAAAGAATTTTGAAAGAATCTGAAAGTATGTTGATGAGCCGGTGAGGTGGTTTTCTTAGCCGAAAGTCCTTCATTTTGGGAGTGCTTCTGCTCGCTTTTATAAAAAAAAAAAAAAATGATGATGAAAGTTTTAAGATTGTATATTGATTACAGAGAGTTGAATAAAGTGAAAATACGTAATCAACACCCATTTGGCACGGATTGATGATCTTTTGATCAATTACAGGAGCGAGGGTATTTTTGAAAATGGATCTAAGCTCAAACAATAACACTCAAAGATTAGGCCGAGGATGTTCCTAAAGTGAGCAACTTTTGAAAACACGTGGCAGGCATTATGAGCTTTTAGTCATGCTAGTTGACTAACTTATATTCAGCCGCTTTATGGATCTTATGAATAGGATCTTTCAGCCTTATTTAGATCAGTTTGTTATAGTATTCATTGATGACATTTTAATCTATTTAAGGCAAAGAATGAAGATCATAGGGGTATCTAAGTAAAATTCTATTTACTTAGTATGCCAAACTTAGTAAATTCTTGAATTCCTGTTAGGACAAAGAAGGTTCTTCTAAGGCATGTGATTTCAGTGAAGGGGGTTTCTGTTGATCCTCAAAAGATTGAGAAATTGTGAATCGGAACCACCATGAATGTGACAGATACAAAGTTTTCTAGGTTGAAGGGTGGTATTATTGGAAGGTTGTTATGGATTTTCAAAGTTAGCGGATCCTTTGACTAAATTGACAAGGAAAGATGAAAAGTTTGTATGGTAAGAGACATGTCAGAAAAGATTCGATGAACTAAAAAGGAATTTGACCTTAGCCCTAGTTCTTACAATTCCACGTGGCAAGAAGATATATGATATTATGCTTTAGCGTAGCTTAGGGGTGAGTTAATGCAAACATGAAAATGTGATAGCATATGATTTAAGGCAATTGAAAAGTATGAGCAGATCATCTCGAGACATAACCTAGAGTTGGTTGTTGTAGTCCTTGCTCTACGTATATGGAGGCATTACTGATATGGAGTTGCATGTAAAATTTTTACAGATCACAAGAACATGCAATATTTATTCACATAGAAAAAGTTAAATATGAGACAGAGGAGATGGGTTGAACTCATTAAGGATTATGAGCGCACTATCGAGTAACACTGTGTGGAAATGTTAATGTGGTAACTCGATGCTCTTAAGAGGAAGCCTACGGTTCCATATCTCACCTAAAGGTTGTGTAATTCCTATGTTGTATGGAATTGAGGTCTTTAAAGTGTGACTAGAGCGATGTATATTGAGCCTTACTATTAAGATTTCATGTTAGTCCTTACTATCAGACAAGATAAGGAAGCTTATAGACTCAAGATACGATCATGATTAAAATTGAAAAGTGTAAGCCGAATCGCGCTTAAAAGGATTTTTAGTACGGGCATATGGTATAGTGATGATAGGTCATTGTGTTAGGTGTGTACTAGATGGGAAGATTAAAGAAATAAATTATGGGAGAGGCTCACTTTTCGTGATATATGTATCGTGAAACACTAAAATGTATCATACCCTAAGGGAATTTAAAGGTGGAGGGGTATAAAAGAAAGATGTTGTAGAATTTATTTCTAAATGTCTCATTTGTCAAAAGTTAAGGTTGAGCATCAAAGATTTGGTGTGGTTCTTATAGTCTCTTCCGATCCCTCGGAAATGGGAGAGAATCACATGGATTTTTTTATTTCCACTTCTGCCGCAGTGGTTAAGTGACGTGATATGTGATCAGGATAGATTGACGAAATCAATCAATTTCCTACCATGGAAAAATAGTGACTTAGTTGAGAAGTTGGTCGAGTTGTATATAAAAGAGATTGTACGACTTCACGGATGACCAACTGAAAGAGCCAGCTACGTACACAGTTATGCTCAAGGTTTGTGTGTTAGAGTTTAAAGGAAGTTAGGAAAGACATTTACCATTGATGGAGTTTTCCTACAATAATAGCTACATTATGCAAGCATTGAAATGGCGCCTTATGAGGCCTTTATATGGAAGGAAGTGTAGGACTCCATTATGTTGGGATGAGGAAAAGGAGAGAAAATTTTAGGTTCATAAATTGTTCAAAGCACAACAGTATAATGTTAAAGTTAATGCTGATAGATTAAAGATAGCTCAAGATTGACAAAGTTATGTTGATAACCCAAGAGAGATTTGAATTTTAGGTAGGGATCAAAGATTGAGGAGGATATCACCCCGAAAGGGTGTTGATATATTCGGAAAGAAGTGGAAGTTAAGTCCTCTCTATATGGACTTTATGAAATTATGAAAATAATTGAGAGGTAGCGTCGTCGAGGTCGCACCGAATTGGCCGTATCACATGACATATTTTACTCTATGCTTCTCAAAGTATACGATTCTTCACATGTGTTAAGAGATCAAATCCTGGGCTGGAATTGAAAAGAAGATTTGACGTATGAAGAAAGACCTGCTCAAATTGTTGATCGAAATGATTAGGTTCTTTGGAAACAAAGTGATTCTTTAGTAAAGGTGTTGTGGATTTAATCACTAGAGAGGAAGCAACATGAGAATTTAAATTTCGAGGACGTAAATTTTATAAGAAAGCATTTGTAAAAACCTCAACCTTATTGAATGTTATAATAGTTACGAACCGATTTGAGGTCTAATGATAGAAGCGAGGGTGAATTAGAATTTAGAACGCCGACATCATTTGGGCATGAAGTGAAAATTTTCGACAATTAACCAGCCCTAATGAATAGTGATTTTTCTTATTTTATCCGGATGGAGGGGTTGCAAAGGGATTTTTGGAGAAAATTTTTAGCCTTATGACTTTGAACCGATATTCGTAAGATAATGGGAGATTTAAGTGAATAGTGATTTCTGGATCAAATTTGAGCTCATAATAAATTTTTCGAAATTGAGCGAAAAATACGAAAAGGTTCCGAAATAAATCATAAAGACTAACGAAACTGAAATAAAGTGAAACGGAGGTCCGCTTGATAGTTTCCAGTGATCCGAACTAATTCGGTAATAATACGCTTATTGTCCTGATTATCGATTTTAATGATTTTAACTGATTTCGTGATTTCAGAGTCTGAATTCATCAGGAAGGATTTAGTTAAAATATTTTATGTTCAAACGAATATAGACGACTATAGAATATTTTTGACATATAATCGTGGTATAAAAGCAAGAATAAAGCAAACCGGTATGTAATCGCTATAATTATATTTAATTGTACTAGCCAATCGCACCTTCAATGCCAAGTTATGATTTAAATATCGTAGAATGACTTCTGTTCCGCTGCAGCAGCTGACCAACGAGAAGCTGGAGGCAAGAGTAATTCAATTTAAACCAACCAATGATATTTTGTTGATTTACGGGCACTTTTCGAATAATATTTAAAGCCTAAAATTTGGGGATTTAAGTGCTCAAAAAGAGGGATCACGTATAGGAGAGAGGAAAGAAAGGAGAAAAGAGAAACAGCGGGAAGAAAGGAGAAAGAGGAGGAGAAAGGGTAGGGCAAAAGTGGTGGTAGAGGTGAATTTTTATTCTCTTTCAAGCTTCCAAGTGAGCTCCAAGTGAATCGAAGGAAGAGAAGCATGCCAAGGGAAACCCAAGAAACAAGTAAGTTTTTCATGGCGGAAGTCGATTTTTATGTTTTTCATGCCTAATGATTTGATTTTCTTTAATGGACACGCAAATTAGTGGCATTGGGGTCGAAATGACGATGATTCAGATAAATCGGTAAAGCCATTGATTAGATTAGGGTTTTGATAAATCAAGTGAATGAATGGGTTAGGGTTTGATAGTGAATTTAAAGTGATATGTTGAAATGGTGATAATGCATCGACGGCTGAAGTAGAGCGAAGAAAAATTAAGCAGGTACACAATTTGTAAATTTGCAGTGCCTTATATGAGAAATGTCCTTGTTTTCTGTTTTGACTTAGTTTTGGTATTTTGGCCATAACTTGCCTATTTAAGATCGGAATTGAGTGATTCAAAATTTGGGTAAAATAGACTTCTAGGGGGAAAATTTATCTAAAGGAAGTTCATGCAAATTGTAAAACTTAAAGTGCCCAGAAAATGGTTCAAAGTGGAGTTATGTGCAGATTCTGTTCTGCCAAACTGAGTTATTTGTTGTGCAGATTGTGTTATATGGTTGAGCTTTAGAGACGGAATTTTAAATTGAAAATTTAAAGAGATGTGCTATTTGATATATCGTTTGAACTGATCTGGAGAGTTTGGTATAAATTTTGAAGACCGTTTGAATAATTTTTGAGTCATAAAGTCTATAGGGTATGGTTGGAAAAAGGTTGGCCAAAATGAATGTGAGCTTTAGTGCTTAAGGGTAATTTGTTCGGTTTATTTTAAATGAATGTGTATGGTGGATTAAAATGGAAGTTATGATAATGTATAGTTATGATTTTCTTGAAAAGGTGAAAAGGGACGATCGGACGGAAATCTGAACTCAACTAAGCGAAGCGAATTGAGCGTGAACTGAGTGAAAATGATATTTTTGAGAATTTAGTTTTTTGGTAAAGTGAAATATGGTTTTAATGTTAAACTGAAAGTTTAATGTAAATTTTTATGTAAATGTTAAGGCATATGGAAATGTTTTATATTGCATTGTTTTATCTTGCATCAATGCATATTTTATATGTATTAAATATGTACGCATATGTTAAGCGATAGCGAAAAGTTTTAAAACGCTTAAAGTGATGCGATATGCCACCATAAAGGCGCTGATTTAAATGTATTTATAAATGTATTTTGAAGAATGTTTTATCGATGGTTACCCTAAACCCCTATGACCGGGCAGGACTGAGACGCCGGGTACTTGCGGCGTGTAAGGATTAAGAGCAGAAAGCTATGTTACTAACCGAGGGAGGGAAAATAGGTGCCCAGAAAATATCATCCTTACACGGATAAAGCATTCATGACTGAACCTCATGCAAAGCGTGAGTTTCTCCGGGCAGTCAGAATGGCATGATTTAACGGACCGCCCTCATCAGCCGCATTCTGAACTGCTCGTGTTATTCCCGGTTCCATCGTAAAGAATGAAAGTGAAAGAAATAAAGAAAGAAAGTTTACGTGTACTTAATGTTTAAGGTATAAATGCAGATTTTAAATGTATAAGTGCATTTATTGAAAGAAAGTTTAAGGTATAAATGCTTAAAGCATAAATGGATTTTAAATTTATAAGGTATTTATTGAAATAAAGTTTAAGGCATAAATGCTAAAGCATAAAGATTTTAATGATAAGTATTTTATTGAAATAAAGCTAAGGCATAAATGTTTAAAGCATAAATTGATTTTAATGGTATAAGTAATTATTGAAAGAAAGTTTAAGGTATAAAAATGTTTAATGTATAAAATGGATTTTAATTGTATAAGTATGTATTTATTTTGGTATATACTGAAATGTTATCTAAATGAAAATGTACACTCACCGGGCTCCTTTAGCTCATTCTTTCCATATGTTTCAAAAATATTTTCAGACCTCGGCACTGTGAGCCAGAGTACCCTCCCTCAAGGCAAAGGAGCGAGCCACCGAGAAGACGACGTGATGAACTCGTAGACGTCAGATAAATAGTTGCATTTTATATGTCTAATAATTTTCCATGCATCATGCATATATGGATATATTTTGAAATGAATTTACTTAGGCGCGCCTTAAGTCCTGGGCCTCAAGCCCAAATTCTTTTGATACAAATGCATGGAATTGAAGAAGTTTTAAATGTTTTGATGATTGAAATGAATAAAGTAGGTGGTGGTGAGTATATTGGCTGATTGAGTTGTGGACGAGAGTCCTACAACGGAAGTTGAAAATTTGAATATTAGAAGTGTTTTTAAATGCTTATGTACTTGTAAATTCAAGTCCGAAAAAATGTGTAGGAAATCCTCGCCAATTTTTCGAAAAATGCAAGTGTTTGAAAAAGAAAAAACAATTTTGGTCACTTCGCTCGCATTATTTTATAAAGATACGTTAAAGCATCAGAAGTGCTCGCTCTAATGGATTTTATTTGACTGTTTTGAGGAAAAGTTTCTACATCCATTGAGTGCCGGGAGGTCCTCGGTTCATGAGTGCATCCGGCCTGATCCTTCAATATATTCAAATGAATTACTATGTTTACTAAAGTACGAACTATTCCTTATAAGTTGTTGAATCAATTGACGCCTTTAATAATAGTTCCTTTTTTTTAATACTTTTAAATTTTATAATACAATTAATTTTAAATATAAAATGAATTTTTTATTAATCGTTTCTGTTACAAATCAAACACAAATTTCCAGACGGACTATAAATCACACAACTTTGTGACGAATTTATTCCGTTTCACAAAATAGTGACTAAACACAATTCCATCA
The DNA here is from genome assembly GCA_016808115.1 of Tetrastigma voinierianum. Classification (NCBI taxonomy): domain Eukaryota; kingdom Viridiplantae; phylum Streptophyta; class Magnoliopsida; order Vitales; family Vitaceae; genus Tetrastigma; species Tetrastigma voinierianum. Next base: position 87,281 of record JAEQBH010008504.1, on the reverse strand, counting down.
CAATTTTCTAACCGACTTGTGACCGATATCTATTTTTTTTAAAAAAATTCATTTTTATATTTTTCAATTTGTATTAGAAACTATTTCAAAATATTCTAATGTTTGAAAATGACACACCCCACCTCTCTTCCAGTTGGAGTGGAGGCAATACAATTCACGTAAAATCTCCACCATTACCTCTAACGACTAGAAACTCCCCGTGAAGCCAAGCCGTATTGCTTGCCAAAACCTCCTATAAAAATTTTCTTTATTTATAACTTAGATTTGGTAAATCTTAGCAATGAAAAACTTCTGGCAGCGATGACGGGGCTTCATATAGGACAATTCCAAACTCGTATACATCCAATTTACACTATATCCAACATATGGCAAACTAAAGATACCAACACATTCTCAATAATAAAATCATTCTTATGTACATACATATGTTCCATTATACAAATTCAAAGTATTTTCTTACATAATGTTCTACTAACAAGACTTGTATAATGTCAGACAAACTCATATGATCCAAACATGGCGCACTGCATTCGAAAATAGTTTTTAAATGAAAATAATGAGCCAAACGAGCCTGAGTGTATGCTTTATAAAACGCTTTGCTTTTCCGCTGAAAACATCTCAAAATGTAAAAACTCTTTACAATTATTTTCCGTAAGCTTTTCTTTGCTTTTCAAGTTTCTAAAACTTTTCTTTACTTGCTTGCTTGCTTTGCTTTTCTTCTTTAAAAACTTATAAAACTCTTATTTATTGCTCGCTAGAAGTTTATAAAAACTTCTCAAAACTTCTCTGCTTGCTTGTTTATCTTGCTTGAAAAGTTTCTTAAAACCTTTCACAAACCTTTCTTTTAAAAGTTTCTCAAAACTTTTTTCATAAAAACTGGAGCCCGAGCTCAACTCGCATTCTTGAAAAATAAAACCCGAGCCCGGCTCAACCGCTTTCGCAAACTCTCCTAAGCCTCGGGCGACGGAACCAAATGGTTGATTTTTCAAAATCGTGATTATGCTTATAAAACATCAACCACTGAGGCTTCATTTTTGCTTTATCGTAATTTAGTGAACACTGAAGCCCTGGCACTGGCCTGGAAGGACTCGGGGTCCCCAGATCACTTTTCCTAAGTGAATATGCAGGAATTGATCCGCATCACCATAAATTTAGTTAGAGCTCATAACCTTATATATTCCCCAGACGCAAGCACGGTCTCCTTTAAATGCACATGATGTATGTCCCAGCCAATACCCGCATAAAACTAAATGCATGTATGAGATCCTAACACCACCGCACGCATTTTAATACCTCCTCGACCGTTTTCTTGCTTAGAACTAGTGGAAGGCCTCGTTTTTCACAAACATTTTTTGCTTGCTTGTTTTTTTTTGAAAAATGGTTTTACAATTTAAAACCATTTGCTTGCTTGCTTGAAAAATGGTTTAATTATTCAAAAACCATTTACTTACTTGCTTGCTGAAAGATGGTTTACAATTTAGAAACCATTTACTTACTTTTCAAAAATGGTTTAACTCAAAACCATTTGGTTGCTTTCTAATTCATTGCTTGCTTCTTGAAAATGGTTTGAACTCAAAACCATGAAATACTAGTGCAAAACAGTTTATAATAATAATAATAATAATAATACACTAGTATTTGGAAAATGAGTTTAGAACACTCACCTCTTTGCTTGCTTAACTTGAGCACAGTTCCACACTTATCCCGCCTTTGCTTTTAGCCTACACACTCGATGTATTAGATCACACGCGAAGACAACCAAGCAATTTGACACTTGATGTTATAATTAAAATTTTCGAAATATGTGGGCCCCAAATGCCATTCATTGTGCATATGGCTAGATTCTAGACTAAAGGGACTTTCCATATAGTCTAAAAACACCCAAAATATTTACGAAAATTCTGTCGATTTCATTTGAATAAAATCACGAAATTTTAACCAAAACTATCCAGCAGTCGAAATTCAGCGGTGTCCAGAAAATAGTCCCAAAATTTCCTAAAATTCTTTAAAATTCCTGGCTTCAGTCTAAAAATTTTGGGACTAAATTTATGGTCTCTAAAAATATTCAAGCCATTATATATAGCCTTTAGGCTCAAAAATAATAGAAGTAGGAAAATTTCCCACCTCTTAACCTTGACAAAAAAAGCCAAGATTTTGGTGTCCTGCGTAGCTCTCGTCGCGTGAAGTAGCAAACTTTGGTCCAGAAAATTCGACCACTAGAATGGCGTAGATCGAGGAAAAACTAAAAATTTGGGTTTTCTTCGCATATTTACCTAATTCTCAGTGAAATCTGTGTTTTGATTCTCACGCGCCAGCCCCTGCGTCGCGTAGAGCACTTTTCGTGTTTATCAGACCAATCAGACGGTCGAATTCTGTAGATTTGAGAAATAAATTAGAGAGAAAAATTTAAAAATCTCTCTGTTTGCAAGCCTTTCTCTCGTCCGTCATTTGAGGTTTGATTTTTAACTTCTTTTTTTTTTTTTTTAAGTGGGACCCACATGTCCCTTTTTCTTTCTTTCTCTGTCCGTTTCAGCCCCGAAACAATTTATTTTGTCCCGGTTTCAATTTTATTTATCCTAAATGAATATTCTTTATATACTTACACAATTTTTGAGATTTTTCTAAAAATCCAGGGTTTAAAGTTTCCTCTTAACCCGTTGCCTGAAATTAAGTAAAATATTCCGACTATCTCGAATTTAGCGAAACTTTTCTAGGTCACTAGATTCCTTGAGACGAACTTGCAGCAGTGAATTTTAGATCATCAGAATCTGAAATTTCAGACACTGAATTGATAAGCAATTTATTATTATTAATTTACTATTTAAACTTCATTAATTATACTTTCACCCCCTCGACTTTCCTTAATTGAAAATTTGTCCTCAAACATTTAAATATTGCAAATCCCGACTTTTGAAATTCCCTCTTATATTTATCTCTGTAATTATACCTTACATATCCTTTTTGCTAAATGACAATTGTACTTGTTCAAGTACCACATTCCGAGGTTCAAATTTATAATTTCTAATTTCATCTCCAAAATACTACAATGTGACACTTGGTACTCTTATACACCCCTCTCTGATTATCATGCGTACACTCTCGGGACGGGGTGTTACAGAAAATATTATAAACTATTTGAGACTTTATTAGTAATATATGTAGTGTATTTTGTGTAATTGTTTTTTTAATTTTTGAAAATTTGTGATATTTCAATATTTTAAATTGTATGTATAATTTTGTACGACTATATAGTCGCAAAAAAATAATAAAGAATTAGAATAAATAATTTTATATGATACTACGATGTTACAAATTTGACATTATTAAAATTTGTGATATTTGAAAATAAATTTTTTTATTTTTATCACCATTGGGGCATAGCTAATTGAAGCAATTTGTTAAACTATATATTCGAAATAGGCTCGATTATGTTTACTAATGTACGAACTATTCCTATAAGTTGTTGAATCAATCTTGGCCTCCTTAATAATATTTTTTTTAATATTTTAAAATTTTTATAATACAATTATTTCAAATAACAAAAATGAATTTTTTTAATAGCTAATGCAGTACAAATCGGTCTGGAATTTGGCGACGGAATTATAAATCCGTCACAACTTTGTGACGATTTTATTCACGTCACAAAATAGTAATGAAGCGGTCACGTCACAATTTTCTAGCAGACTTGTCACCATTTTGTGGCCCGATATCTATTTTTAAAAAATTCATTTTATATTTTCTTGTATTAGAAACTATTTAAATATTCTAATGTTGAAAATATTATAAACTATTTGGAATTTTATTATTAATATATGTAGTGCTATTTTGTGTAATTGTTTTTAAATTTTTTGAAAATTTGTGATATTTCAATATTTTAGATTGTATGTATAATTTTTATGCGACTATATAGTCATAAAAAAATAATAAAAATTAGAATAAATAATTTATATCATGCTTTACAATGTTACAAAATTTGACATTATTAAAATTTGTGATATTTGAAAATAAATTTTATTTTATCCACCATCGGAGCATAGCTAATTGAAGCAATTTAGGTAAACTATATATTGAAATAGGCTCGATTATGTTTACTAATGACACATTACCCTTCCGTGGCGGGCGTGCGGCCACTCCACGAAATTCCCGGCCGTTACCTCTAGCGACTAGAAACTCTGTGAAACGGCCCGTATTGCTTACTAAAACCTCCTATAAAAATTTTCTTTTTTAAACTTATGATTTTATAATTTCGGCAACATAAACGGCTGCATGAGACATGTCCCCAAATCCTGTATACATCGATTTACACTATATCAAAATATGCCTTGACATACCAACACATTCTCACAAAAACACTACTCTATAATAACGATACACTTATGCTCCATTATACAAGTTGAAAGTATTTCCTTACACAATATTCTTAATTACGACAACGATATAAATGTCGGGGGAGAATCTAATCTGCTCCAGTGTCCGAAGTAATGCATGCACGGAAAATAGTTTTAAATATCACAAAATAATGAGCTAAACGAGCTCGGTAGGTATGTTTTATAAAATGTTTTCTTTTCAGGAACATCTCAAGCGCCAAAACTTTCTTTTGATTATTTTCCAGAAGCTTTACTTTGGCACAACACTTGCTTTTAAAGTTTACAAACTTTTCTTGGCTTGCTTGCTGCTTTTCTTTAAACATAAAACTCTTATTATTTGCTTGAAGTTTATAAAACTTCTCCAAATTTCTTTGCTTGCTTTCTTTTATCTTGTTTGAAAAGTTTCTTAAAACCTTTCACAAACCTTTTTGCTTTAAAAAGTTTCTCAAAAACTTTTTCATAAAAGCAAGTCTGGGGCAAAGCCGCATTCTTTGAAAATAAAAGCAGATTGTAAAACTAACCTTATTAGATATTTATAATAGTAGTTATTGAGCCCGATTTGAGGTCTAATGATAGAAGCGAGAGTGGATTAAATTTAGAAACGCTGCGCGGACATCATTGGGCATGAAGTGAAAATTTTCGAAAATTGTAACGGTGCCCTAATGAATAGTGATTTTTCTTATTTTTATCGGGATGGAGGGTTGCAAAGGATTTTTAAGAAAATTTCGGTTCTTATGACTTTGAAGGCGTATTTAGAAGATAATGGGAGATTTAAGTGAATAGTGATTTCAGGACTGAAAGTGGAGTAAATGCTTTGAATTTTTAGGAAGTGGGCGAAATCACGAAAATGTCAGGAATCAATCCCTTAGGAGTCTAACGAAACTGAAACGAGGAATTGAAAGCAGATCGTTTGGATAGTTTCCAAAGTGAGCGTGGTCGGATAATAATAAGCTATTGTCAGTTTTGATTTGAATGATTTTAAATCCGATTTCGGTGATTTCAAAGCCACCAGATCAGCGAAGGATTTAATTAGAATATTTCATGGTCAATTTGAAGTTTAGGCAGCCATAGAATATTTTGGTTCAATCGGTATAAAAGCGGTATAAGACAAAAAGGAATAAAAAATGCGATAAAATGGAGATATTTTCTTATGAGAGCCAATCAAAACATTCCCAAGGAGCTAAGTTAGGGTTTGTGACTCATTAAAGATGATGACAAAGGTTCATGGGCTCCAAATGCAATAAAATAAGTTGATTGGCAATATAAAAGAAATGGAGGACAAATTGTAATTAAGGAAAGTTAGAATATTTGATGGGGAGACCGAAACAAAATAATTCATTTGGGGTCTCTCAAAAATTAAGGAACCGTAGGAAGAGGAGGGAAGAAAAGGGAGAAAAGAAAGGAGAGAAAGGAAACGAGAAGAAAAAGAGTGAAGGGCAAAGGTATGAGATGTGATTTTTCTCCTCATTCAAGCTTTCAAGTGATCTTCAAGTGGTAAATCAAGGAGAGGAGCCAAAAACTCAAAACAAATGAATTTTCATGGTGGGAAAGTTAGGGTTTGATGTTTTCCATGTTTAATGTCTTAAATTCTGGTATGGATGTTAAATTGATGGTGATTTAGGTTTTAATGGTGCTGAATTTAATATCAATTGAAAGCCATGGTTTAGGTTGGGAGTTTGACAAAATCAAGTGAGTAGGGTTGAGGTTTGATAGTGAATTGTGTGTATATTAAAATGGGTATAATGCATCAGATTTAAGTGTTTAGAGTGAAAGAAAAATGGAAGAGAAACACATTTGATGTGATTTTTGGGGCAGCAGTCTCAGTACAGGAAATGTCCTGTTTTCTGTTTTGATAGATTTTATATTTTTAGCCTGCTTGCTCAATTTTTGATCAATTTGGTAATTTAGTGGCTACATAAAATAGACTTGAGAGAACAAAACTTAAGAAGAAGGTATCACCAAATTCTGATCTAAGTGGCCCTAAGAAATTCACTCCAAAAGTAGGACCATGTGCAAAGCCAAATTCTAGTTCAGTTTTGAACATAGATTAGCCCGGTTATTTGGACGTAAAGTGAGTTTCGGTGCTCAGAATTGGGTGATTCAATTGGAATAGAACCCTTAGCACCTTAACTAAATGAGTATAAGGACATAGTGTCAAAATATGAAGTCAAGACCTCGGAAATGAGTAATACAAACTGTTACTAGAAAAATCGGTAAAATGACTAGTTGGCATGAAAATGCCATAACTTTTAATTTGGATGATCGATTGGATTGATTCAATTCCTAAGTAAAATAGATTCCTAGAGGAATAAGAATATAGGAATGAGTGTTTATGGTGAAGTTAAATGGAAATTATAGTTAATGTGTAATTGTGATTTTTTTTTTTCTTGGAAAGGTGAAAGGACTATCGGGCGGGAGCGGGGCTTCGGCAGGAAGCAAGCGGAGGATTGGCGGGTGAGCTGTGAGTGAAAATGATATTTTGAAAAAAATGCGGTTTTTAAAAGTGAATGGTTTTAATGTTAAGCTGAAAGTTTAATGATCATTTATGTACATGTTAAAGGCATATGGAAATGTTTTATCTTGCATCAATATATATATTTATATGTATGCATATGATAAGTGTTATGAAAGTTTTAAATGTGAGAATGCATATGTGTTTGTGATAAAGGAAAAGGATAAATGTATTTATACATGTATATGAAATATGTATGCATATGGTAAAGTATTATAAGATTTTAAGATATGTAAAGAATGCATATGTGTTTTAATGATCAAGTAAAGGATTTAAATGTGTTTACAAATGTATTTGAAGAAATGTTTCTTGATGGTTACCTAAACCCCTATGATATTATGAGCGATATCGGCGAGAAGTACTTTCGCGTGTAAGGATTTAGGGTAAAGTTATAGGTTACTAAGCGAGGAGGAAATAGGTGTCTAGGTAATATTCTTGCACGTGATAAAGTGCTATATTTGGAACCCTATGCAAGCGTGAGTTTCTCCCTTGACGTAGTGGTTATGAAGCCCCGGAATGTGGCCCATCCCTCACCGTCGATTACCCGGAAAGCATTCGATGTGTTTATCTAGGGTTCATGAGAAGAATGAAAAGAAAGAAATAAAGGAAGAAAGGTTAAAGGCATAAATGCTTAAGCATAAATGAATTTTAAATGCATAAGTATCTATTGAAAGAAAAGTTTACGGCATAAATGCTTAAAGCATAAATGGATTTTTAAATGCATAAGTATTTATTGAAAAGAAAGTTTAAGTATAAATGTTTATAAATTGATTCTAATGGTATAAGTATTTATGGAAAGAAAGTTTAAAGAATAAATGTTTAATGTATAAATGGATTTTAATTGTATAAGTATGTATTATTTTGGTATGTACTGAAAATGTTATTTTAATGAAATGTACACTCTTTGAGCTCTTGGCTCATTCTTTCCGTGTCATTTTCAAACATTTTCAGGACCCAGGCACAGTGCGCCCCGATAGAGTCCTCTGTGCGATGGTCGAGCTATCGAAGAAACTGACGCATGTAGTACGTGAAAATAATTTGCATATTGTATATGTGAATATTTTGTCATGTTTTGATAAAATTATGCATGGAATTGAATAAGGTTTAAATGTTTTGATGATTTGAAAGAAATAAATAATATATATATGTATATTGTATGTTTGATTGGGTTGTGAATGAGGAGTCTAATATGGAAGTTGATGAATTGAAGTTTAGAAGTGTTTTCAAATGTTTCCTTGGGTTTTGTAAATTTGGGAAAGTCCGAAAAACAGAGGAAACTCTGGCCGATTTTCCTGAAAAAAAAAAAATCTAAGTGTTGGAAAAGAAAAGAAAAAGAAATTTTTTTTTAGCACTTAATAGCATTATTTTAAAGATATGTGAAAGAATTGTAAAGGGTTAAGCTCAGTTTTAATTTATGGTTTTAAGGAAAGTTTCTATATCGTTGGAGTCTTAGGAGGTCCCTGTAGTTCATAGGGAGTTAATCTAAGTTGGGATCCTTCAACGAACACGGGCTCAACCGTTTGCTTTAAAATCACGGGAGCTTGGCTCAACCGATCGTTTTGAAATCTAAACGGGAGCTTGGCTCAACCGTTTGCTTTAAAACTCTCCGGAAGCTTGGGCGACCGGGAACCAATGGTTGATTTTTCAAAACTGTATATTATGCTTATAAAACATCAGCCGCGACCTATTGCAACTGCGGCACCTAATAGTGAACACAGGCTTACGGAAGCGACCGTGCGGTGGAAGGACACATTGTGGCATCACCTTTTTTCGGTGAATATGGTGGAATTGACTGGAGTCGCCATCACCATAATTTGGATTAGAGCTCATAACCTTATATACCCCTTGTATGTGCCCGCGGTCTCGCTAAATGCATGATGTATCTCGTTTGCCGACAGGCAAAACTATAATGCATGTATGAAATCCTAACACCACCGTGCACGTGCCGGGATACCTCAACAGGTTGCTTGCTTAAGAAGCAAGGGAAGGCCTTGTTTTCTCAAACTTTCTTTGCTTGCTAGCACAACTGCTTTCTTTCTTTGAAAAATGGTTTTACAATTTAAAACCATTTGCTTTTAACAGAAAAATGTTTTAATTATTGAAACCATTTACTTACTTGCTTGCTTGCTTGAAAATGGTTTGTTAAACAATGCTTGCTTTTCAATTATGGTTTAACGTAAAACCCGGCTTTGATTGAATGTTATAATAGTAGTTTTTAAACTGATTAAGGTCCGATGATAGAAGCGAGGGTAGATTTAGAATTTAGAATGCTCGGGACGTCATTTGGACATGAAGTGGAACCACCGAAAATTGTAACCCGAATGCCCTAAGGAATAATGAGTTTTCTTATTATATCTGATCTGGAGAGTTTTACCAAAGGAATTTGTAAGAAATTTCAGTTCCATGACAGACGTATTTAGAAAGAATAGGAGATTTAAGTGAATAGTGATTTGGGATGAAATTCGAGGCTGGATTGAAATTTTTGGAGAATTGGGCGAAAATACGAAAATGTCAGAATATATCATAAGAATAACGAAACTGAAATAAGAGTGACGAGTCATTTGGATGATTCCATTCGATCAGAAACGTAATTCGGGTAATAATACGCTATTATCCGGATTACCGATTTTAATGATTTTAAATCCGATTTCGGTGATTTCAGAGCCTGAAATTCACTGTGAAGGATTTAATTAAAATATTTCATGGTCAATTTGAAGTTTAGACGACCATAGAATATTTTTGACATTTAATCGGTATAAAAGCAGTATAAGGTGGCCCGAGATAAAATCTGCTATAAGGGATATATTTTCTTGTGAGCCAATTAAAACCTTTCTTAATGACTAAGTTATGAATAAAATAATGAGTTAATGGATTTGTGATTCATTAGAATGGACCAATGAGCTTCTTTGGTTCAAAGGGAAATTTTGGCAAGTGGGAAAAGGGCAATTTTGTGAAGATGTAAACCAAAATCTAAATTTAAGGGATTAAGTTGGCTCTTAAAGGAGAGGAGCATTAAGGAGAAAGAGGGAAGAAAAGAGAAAGAAAGGAGAGAAAGGAGAAGCAAGAAGGAAAAGTGAGAGGAGCAAGGTATGAGATGTGATTTTTCTCCTCATTCAAGCTTTCAAGTGATATTCAAGTAGTAATCAGGGAGAGGAGCAAAGAAACTCAAGAAACAAGTAAGTTTCATGGTGGGAAAGTTAGGGTTTGATGTTTTCCATGTTTAATATCTTAAATTCTGGTATGGATGTTAAATTGATGGTATTTAGGTTTAATGGTGCCAGATTTATCATATCAATTGAGAAAGCATAGGTTTGAGTTAGAGGTTTTGACAAAATCAAGTGAGTAGAGTTAAGGTTTAGTAAGTGAATTGTGTTATGTTGAAATGGGTATAATGCATGAATTTAAGTGTTTAGAGTGAAAGAAAAAAAATGGAAGAGAAACACATTTTAGTAAATTTTGGGCAGAATCTCATTTGAAATATCCTGTTTTCTGTTTGACAGTTTACAGTATTTTGGCCATAACTTGCTCAATTTTGATCCGATTTGGAGTGATTTAAGTGGCTACGTAAATAGACTTGAAGGAGAACAAAACTTAAGAAGAAGGTATCATAATTCTGATCCTAAGTAGCCTAAATATTCATAAGTGGACCATGTGCAAACTGATTCTGGTTCAGTTTTGAACATAGGTGTGTTATTTGGACGTAAAGTGAGTTTCGATTGCTCGAATTGGGTGATTCAATTGGAATGAACCCTTGTACATAACTTTAAATGGTATCAGGACATAGTGTTAAATATAAGTCAGACCTGGAAAATGATACATCCACAAACTTGTCACTAAGAAAATTGGTAAAATGACCAGTTGGCGCAATGCCATAACTTTAGTTTGGATGATCTGATTGGTTGGAGTTGATTCTAAATAAAATAGTTCTCAGAGAATAAGAATATGGAATAAGTGTTGTGGTGATTAATTGAAGTATGGTTAATGTATTATTGTGATTTTCTTGGAAAAGAATTGAAAAGGGACTATGGATGGGGCGGGAACTCTCGCGGGAAGCAGCGGGGTTAGGCGGTGAACTGTAAAGTGAAAATGATATTTTGAGTGAGTTTTTAAAAGTGAATGAGGTTTTTTGTATTAAACTGAAAGTTTAATGTAATTTTATGTAAATATTTAAGAGCACCTGGAAATGTTTTATCACATTATTTATCTTTATCAATGCTATATTTATATGTGTATTAAATATGTATACATATGTTTAAAGTAATATATGAAAGTTTAAAAATGTTTAAAGAATGCATATGTGTTTTAATGATAAAGTAAAGGATTTAAATGTATTTATAATCTTATTTTGAAGAAATGTTCTTGATGGTTACCTAAACCGCTAGTATGGCCCGATATCGACCGAAATACTTTAAGCGTGTAAGGATTTGAGGTAAAGTTATGAGTTACTAACTGAGGGGAAATAGGTGTCTAGAGTAATATCCTTACACGTGATAAAGTGCTATATTTTGGAGACCCTATGCAAAGGCGTGAGTTTCTCAGCAGTAGTGGTTATGAAACTGGAATGTGGCCCATCCCTCGCTAGTCGTGCCGGCCCCACATTAGGTGTGTTTATTCACAGGTTCCATCAGGAAAAAAAGAAAGAAAGAAAGAAAGAGAAATAAAGAAAAGAAGTTCTGATCTGAATGTTTAAAAGCATAAATGGATTTTAGCTATAAGTATTTATTGAAAGAAAGTTTAGGCATAAATGTTTAAGGTATAAATGGATTTAATTGTATAAGTATGTATTATTTTGGTATATCTCACTGAAAATGTTATTTTAATGTACACTCTTTGGCTCCTTTAGCTCATTCTTTTCCCTATGTTCAAAAACATTTCGAGACCGAGATAGGTGCCACGGGTAGAGCGTCCCCGGTGCGATGAGTCGAGCCATCAAAGGAGTATTTTTGGTGATTTCATTGTATATATAATTTTCCATCTCTTGTATATGTTGAATATTTTATTATGGATATCTGTATATGTATAAAGTTGAAAAGGAACTCGTGAGCTTTGATCCTCGGTGGATGAGAATGCGTGGCGAGTCGGCTTAAGTCGGCTCGAGCCCAAAATGCTTTGATAAAAAAAAAAATGTGCATATGGAATTTAAGAGGTTTGAATGTTTTGATGATTTAGGTAAACAAATGTATATGTATGTATATTGTGTTGATTAGGTTGTGGACGAAGTCCTAATATGGAAGTATAAAATTGAAGTTTATAAGTGTTTTTAAATGCTTTTATCGGGTTTTGTAAATTTGGGAAGAGTCAGAAAAACGAGAGGAAACTACGTGGTACCTGAAAAATCCCGAGTGTTTGAAAAAACAAAGAAAAGAAAAAAAAATTTATCACCGCTTCATGATATTTTCTAAAAGATATCATTAAGATTGTAAAGGGGTTGGCTCCATGGATTATATTTGACAGTTTAGGAAAAGTTTCTATATCAGATTGGAGTCTTAGGAGGTCCTCGGGTTCATGGGGTGTCAGGGTGGGATCCTTCATTAACTCAAAACCATTGTGATTTCAAATTCATTGCTTGCTTCTTGAAAATGGTTTGAACTTCAAAAACCATGAATCTGAGTCATAAGCTTGATTTATAATAATAATAATAATACACTAGTATTTGGAAAATGGGTTGAACCTCACCTCTTTGCTTACTAAACTTGAGCACAGTTCCACAACTTTTCCCCGCCTTTGCTTTTACTTCCCACACTCGATGTATTAGATCACACACCGTCCCGGCACAACCAAGCAATTTGCACTTGGTACTACAAATTAAAATTTTGAGAAAATATGTGAAGTTTTGAAATAATTCGGGCATATGGCTAGTTCTAGACTAAGGGACTTTCCATATAGTCTAAAAAACACCAACATTTTTGAAAATTTTGTCGGTTTCATTTGAATAAAATCCTGAAATTTTAACTGAAAGCAGTGACAGATCGAGAAATTGACCAGGAATTTGTCAGAAATAGTCTGAAATTTCTAAAATTTCCTAAAAATTCCTAAACTAATCCCAAGAATTTTGGGACTAGTTATGACTCTAAGAGAATATTGACCAATTATAGCGCTGGGGAGTTCAGAAATATCTAGTAGGAAAGAATTCCATATCTTCAGCCTTGACAAAAGTAGAGATTTTGGTGTCGCGCGTAGGCTCTCGTCGCGTGAGTAATGGCAAACTTTGGTGAAAAATTACGACCCTTGGGAATAGCGTAGATCTGAGAAAAGCTTAAAATTTGGGTTTTAAGCATATTTTTGAATTCTCGGTGGGAAATCTGTGTTTTTGGTACTCACGCATTAGCGCCTCGTCGCGTAGAGCACTTTTAGTGTTTATCCCAGATGAAATCAAATGGTCGGATTTTAGTAAATGCGAAGAAGATTTGAAAGAAAAAAGAAACAAAATCTGTTATATTGATCCAGTCTACTCATTAGTCTGGATGAACCAAAGCTTTGTTTGCTTTTGTTTGTTGTTTTTTTTTTTATACTTCATAGGTTCCATGTCCCTTTTATTCCTTTCTCGATCTAGTTTCAACCCAAACGATTTATTTTGTCAAGTTTTAAATTTATTTATCACCAAATGAATATTCTTTTTATATACTTGCAATTTTGAATTTTCAAAATCCCGTTTTAGAGTTTATCTTTATCAGTCGCCTAAAAATTCGTAAAATAATCCGTCTGTCTCGAAATTAAACGAAACTTTTCTAGGTCACTAGATTTCGCGAAGACGAACATAGCATTGTGATCCGTTTAGATCATCGAGATCTTAGGAATTTTTCGAACTATACGAAGAATTATGTGGTCATTATTATTATTTCTTTATTTAAACTTTCATTAATTATACTTTCACCCCTCGGCTTTGTGGTGCAGATCGACTTTTGGAATTCTGCTATGGCCTCTAACCCAATTATGCCTTACATATCTTTTACTAAATGACAATTGTACCTTGTTTTAAGTACCAAATTAAGGTTAATTTATAATTTCCTAATTTCATCTCCAAATACTCTGATGTGACACTTGGTACTCTTATACACCCTACGGTATCATGTGCGTACCTTTCTCTCGGGACCGGGGTGTTACAACTAAAGTCACGAACTATTCCTATAAGTTGTTGAATCAATCTTGAGACTCCTTAATAATATACTTTTTTAATATTTTTAAATTTTTATAATACAATTAATTTCAAATATAAAATGAATTTTTTTAATAAGCTATGCATCACAAATCCGTCACAAATGAGTTACAAATTTGTGACGGAATTATCATCTGTCACAACTTTGTGGCCAGATTTTTAATCAGTCACAAAGTAGTAGCGAAACAAATTCCGTCTGATTTTCAAAAGCCCGATTTGTGACCGTTGTAATGGAGTAATCTATTTTCAAAAGAAATTCATTTTTATATTTTAAACTAATAATGGAAACTATTCAAATATTCTAATATTGAAAATATCATAAACTATTTGGAATTTTATTATTAATATGTAGTGCTATCTTGTGTAATTGTTTTTTTTTTTTAAATTTTTTGAAAATTTGTGATTTTCAATATTTCTGGTGTATGTATAATTTTGTCACGACTATATAGTCATAAAAATAATAAAAACTAGAATAAATAATTTATATCATGCTACGATGTTACAAAATTTGACATTATTAAAATTTGTGATATTTGAAAATAAAATTTTATTTTATCCACCATTGAGACATAGCTAATTTAAGCAATTTGTTAAACTATATATTCAGAAATAGCTCGATTATGTTTATTAAGTCTGAACTATTCCTATAAATTGGATCAATCTTGTATATATGTCTTTTTTTAATATTTTTAAATTTTATAAATACAATTAATTTGAATATAAAAATGAATTTTTTTAATAAGCTATCTGTAAAATCGGTAGCTAAATTTGTGGCGAATTTATAAATAGTCACAACTTTGTGTGAATTTTAAATAAGTCACAACTTTGTGGCTTGAATTTTATTCGAATCACAAAATAATTAGGCGAGGAGCATAGTCGAATCACAATTTTCTAAACGGAGCTTGACCATTTTTATCAATAGATATCTATTTTTTTTTAAAAATTCATTTTTTATATTTTTAATTTGTATTTAGAAACTATTTCAAAATATTCTAATGTTAAAAAAATATTATAAACTATTTGGAATTTTATTATTAATATATGTAGTGCTATTTTGTGTAATTGTTTTTTTTTTTAGAATTTTTTGAAAATTTAATGATATTTCAATATTTTAAATTGTATGTATAATTTTGTACGACTATAGTAATAAAAAATAGCTAAAATTAGAATAAATAATTTATATCATGCTCTGATATTTTAAAAAATTTGACATTATTAAAATTTGTGATGTTGAAAATAAATTTTTATTTTATCCACCATCGGGAGGCATAACTAATTGAAGCAATTTGTTAAACTATATATTCGAAATAGGCTCGATTATGTTTACTAAAGTACGAACTATTCCTATAAGTTGTTGAATGATCTTGGACTCCTTAATAATATACTTTTAAATATTTTTAAATTTTATGTCTGATTAATTTCAAATATAAAAATGAATTTTTAATAGCCCATGCATCACAAATCGGTCACAGAATTTGTGACGGAATTATAAATCGTCACAACTTTGTGTGAGACCTGTCCGTCACAAAATGATGTGAAACACAATTCCGTGAATTTTTCTAACGAGACTTGTGACCATTTGCTGACCCGATATCTATTTTTTTAAAAAATTCATTTTTATATTTTTTTAATTTGTATTAGAAACTATTTCAAAAATATTCTAATGTTTGAAAATATTATAAACTATTTGGAATTTATTATTAATATATGTAATTGGTATTTTGTGTAATTGTTTTTTTTAATTTTTTGAAAATTTGCTTGATATTTCAATATTTTAAATTATGTATAATTTTGTCACGACTATATAGTCAAAAAAATAATAAAAATTAGATAAATAATTTTATATCATGCTACGATGTTACAAAGATTTGACATTATTAAAATTTGTGATATTTGAAAATAAGTTTTTATTTTATCCACCATCAAGGCATAGCTAGTGAAGCAATTTGTTAAACTATATATTCGAAGTAAAAGCTCGATTATGTTTACTAAAGTCGAACTATTCCTATAAGTTGTTGAATCAATCTTGGACTCCTTGTAATATTCTTTTAATATTTTTAAAATTTTATATCTTTGTAAGACGAAATTCCAATTTAAGGAATAAGAGAGCAAAATAATTTTGATTACAAAATTGTATGATACAGTTAAAAATCCGTAATTAATTCTCTGAATCTCGGATGACAAAGCAGTTGCTTGTTGGAATCGTCTGCAAAATCTAAATCGACTACATAAATTTACGCAATT
Organism: Tetrastigma voinierianum; assembly: GCA_016808115.1. Classification (NCBI taxonomy): domain Eukaryota; kingdom Viridiplantae; phylum Streptophyta; class Magnoliopsida; order Vitales; family Vitaceae; genus Tetrastigma; species Tetrastigma voinierianum. The sequence continues at coordinate 71,002 of JAEQBH010008504.1, read as the reverse complement.
TCTTTGAGACGGTCGGATTCGACACGTTTTTCGAAACATGTCGCGGTTGGTCATAGTAAGCTCGGTTTCGATGCGGCCAGAAGCCACATATAACATGTACTCATGTACCATAAGTGGTATGGTAGAGAAATGATGAAAATGAATGACCGGTGAGTCATAGAATATCAGTCTGAGAAAGAAGGACATAAAGGTCATTAACTAAATCTTAAGTTACTAAATGACAAAATAGGGAATAGTTCTCCTTCTTCTACATTAGGCCAAAAGGAAAAACGTGGGAGCTCATTTCGGTGGAGATGCAGTGGCTTCAATGGAGTTTTCTAGAGAGAAGGTCTTCTATATACAGAAATCTGGGGAGATGGGCCAGTTGGATTTCGACGGATCGGGAAGGGAAGCGTTCTGTGGAGCGAGCTGCGCGTGGACCACAGTTCACGAGTTTTTAATGACTCAAAAGGTGGGATTTTCTCCCCCACTTGCGTTTTGTCCCGTTTTTAAGGGTTTTCCATGTTTCGGTTAGTTTGGTAGTGAGGCCAGTTTAGTCAGTCCTGAACATGGGACGAATTGTTAGAATTCTTGGGGATTTTCCACCATCGTGTGCCAGTGAAATTGTTTGGGTGTCTTTAATTCAGAATTTTTGGCTTTAAATCATGTATTTGTATGGAAAAGATGGGAATGGTAGAAATTAGGATGGAATCCCCCAAAACATGGGACCGAATTGTAGAGCCTTGGAGATTCTTGAACGTGTAAGAGTGACGATCCGAGAAACTGTTTAAGGGAGGCCCGAATTGGGGTGTTTGTGATAATTTATTGAATAAATTATGCTTTAGTGATTAGGAGACCGGGTGGGAATGGAAATTCGGTTCCACCAAGAGGCAAGTGTAGGAAGATGGGCTGCGGTGGAATGACCCACTTATAATTTTGGGGCTGTAAAAAGAAAAAACAGTCCGGTTTGTGATAAATGAAGTGAAATTGTCCATGTGTTTTGGTATGAAATTGTATGAAATGAGTGACTTGGTTGGTGTGGTGTAGAAATCGATAGGTTAATGTAATGAGGATTAACATGAGGTCACAATTATATGGAATATAATTGTGTATGTATGAAGCCATTGGGAATAAGATTGTGTTTATCGATTATGAATATAATTGTGAGGCATAGGCCGTGGAGATGAGTATGGATTGCTCAATTGAGCTCATTGAATTGATGTGATGTGTTGGAATTACATGTGTGTATTGCTTAGTTGATTGAAAAATATGCATATTGACATATTGTGTCGATTATTTTGAAAATGGCGTAAGCGTTTTCATATGCAGGTAACTAGAATTAGGTGTGAGTGCATGACAAGATATTTTGTAAAAACGGATATGGTTGCGAAAGGAATTTCAAAGGATGATATTCCGGAGAATTGGGTTGGGAGATGGGCCAACAGATCATTTCGGATGAGGACCATGGCCCCATTTCGAGCTCTGGCAATTCACCTCGGAGGTAGTCCTTTTCTAGAGATATTTAATTGATATATTTTCAAGAGCAAAGTTTGTTTTGAAAATGATTATTTTCTCATACATGGCTTAAACCAGGGTGTGAGGTGATCGGTGAGGGACTAGTGACATGGGGATGACATGTAGACATTCAAGTAGGATCATGTATTTACTTAGTGTGTGTTTACTTTGGAGCATAGCACTGCACTTAGGTGGTGAGTAGCCCACTTAGGGCGATTCTCCTACCGAGCTTTAGCTCACCCCGTCGTGGGACCCCCCTTTATTTTTCAGGTATATGGAGCGCTCAAGAAGACAATCCATTTTGAAGAAGCCGGTTTGTGGCTTGATGGTTTTTGGACATAACATGTATTAGACTTGTAGATGTTAATATATGTTTGTATAAAAGTAATAAATCAAGCTATGGAATTATTAGGGAATGGTGGAGAATAGTTGGTATGTTTTTATGAGTATTGGTTTATGAGCCCAAGAGGCATTTTTACTCATGTTGAGATTATATTGCAATTATTGGACTGTTTGGGACAGGTAAATGCAGGTGTATACATGTTTGTAGTTGAATGCTCCTGTGGGATCACCTCTCAAGCGTGAGTGGACATCCACGATCCACAATGTTTCAGCGTTCAAATCCATGAGTGATGTATTCACACTCACATGTATAAATTACTCTTATTTCTATTAAGTTGCCATCTGCGATCTTCAGTGACGTGTGACTGCATAATAGTCAAATTCAAATCCACATGTATCGATTACATTATATCCAAATATCGAACATGGCAACCAGCATCTGACATTCTCACAACTAACTATGTACATACATATGTCCCATTATACCATTTAAGTATGTTCTTACAAAATATAATTCTTAATTCTGACATAGCGTGTCGGGACCAATCCTATTGTGCTCCCGATGTCTTGCGTACGTACACAGAAAATAGTTTTTAAAATGCAAAATAATGAGCTAAGCAGGCTCGGTGAGTGTATCTTTATAAGCGGTTTTCTTTAGAAACATTTCAAACATATGAAACTCTCTTTTACGAATATTTTCGGAAAGCTTGCTTTGCTTTGCTTTCTTTAAGTTTAAAACTTTTCTTTAGCACTTGCTTTTTAGTACTTGCTTTTGCTTTTATAAACGCTAACTTTTAAAAGTTTATAAAACTTTATCTTATACTTACTTTAATTGCTTTTCTTTAAAAATTTGTAAACTCTTATTTCTTTCTTGCTTAGAAGTTTATAAAACTTCTCATAATTTCTTGCTTACTTGCTTTATCATGTTTGAAAAGTTCTTAAAACCTTTCCCATGAACATTTGCTTTAAAAAAGTTTCTCAAACTTTTTCATAAAAATAGAAGCTTGAGGCTCGACCACATGCTTTGAAAATAAAACCCGGGAGCTTGGCTCAGCAGGTCGTTTTGAAATCTAAACGGGAGCTTGGCTCAACCGTTTGCTTTAAAACTCTCCGGAAGCCTTGGCGACCGGGAACCAATGGTTGATTTTTCAAAACAACGTATCATGCTTATAAAACATCAACCAATGGAGGCCTATTTTGCTTATCATACTTACACAGTGAACCACGGGAACCTGCTTTCGGCGATGCTAGGTGGAAGGACAACTGTCAGCGTCACCTTTTTGTTTTTCGGTGAATATGGTAGATTGACCTCATGTCGCCATCACCATACTTAGTTAGAGCTCATAACCTTATATACTTACATGCGTGCCACGGTCTCCTTTAAATGCATGGTGTATGTCTAAGTTTGCGACCAGGCAAAACTACAATGCATATATGAAATCCTAACACCATAATTGCCTGTCTGGGGATACCTCTGACCGGATTGCTTACTTAAAACTAGGGAAGGCCTTGTTTCCACAACCTTTCATTGCTTACTTGCTCTTTGTAAAATGGTTTACTTTGAAACTATTTGCTTACTTATGTGAAAAATGGTTTAATTATTCAAAACCATTTGTAGTTGTACTTGCTTGAAAATGGTTTAACTTTTCAAAAAACCATTTACTTACTTGCTTGTAATTATGGTTTTACAATTTAAACCAATGCTTGCTTCAAAAATGGTTTAACTCAAAACCATTTGCTTGCTATCATTGCTTACTTCTTAGAAAATGGTTTGCATTCAAACATAAAAATACCAGTGTAAAGCAATTTGTAATAATAATAATAATAATAATACACTAGTATTTGGAAAAATGAGTTTAGAACACTCACCTCTTTGCTTGCTTAACTTGAGCACCGTTCCACACTTATCCCGCCTTTACTTTAACCTACAACTCAAGCGAATCTGACGAAAAATTAATGCACTAACCGCGTTAGCCTGGAACACTTAGTCCTCTTCATACTCTTTTCCAAGTTAAGGTGCTAAGGGTTCCTATTCAACTGGAATCACCCAGTCGAACTTGCAAAACTGGTCTGGTCGAAACAACCGGACTACTCTATATGTCCCAAAGCTGATGCAGGAATTTTCTTGCACATATTTACTTAAGTGAATTTTAGGCCACTTAGGATTATGAATTTGACGATGCCTACTTCTTAAGTTTCATTTCTCCTTGAAGTCTATTTTACGTAGCCACTTGAATCACTCAAATCGGATAAGAAATGAGGAAGTTATGGCTAAAATACGAAAACTGGTCGAAACTGGAAAACCAGAACAAGTCCTACCGGTAGGACTTAACTCCTACCGGTAGGACTTGGCCAAAAATGACCAGAAGCGAAGTCCTACCGGTAGGACTCTATTATTATAGTGGACTTGCCGAAATGCTGATTTTATTATTTCTCCCACTTTTGATGCAATTCCTCCATATAACTTCTATAATTCATAATACCTCAAAAACTAACTTGAGGAATCATCTAAAAACAACTCCTGACATGTGAATTGGTGTTTTGGAAACTCAAACCCAAAACCTTGGGTGAAAAATCCAGAACACTACCTAAGGTCTGATTCTTTTTAACATCATGTAATTTGATGATTCCAACTTATCAATTGGGGTTTCCTCACACCAACCGTCAAAGGCTTAATGTAGCAAAACCTAGATCAAGGAGAACTAATCTCCATACCCAAGCCTAGAAATCCCAAAATACACCTAAGGCAAACACATCAAACACATGTGATCTTGCTCTTCTCCTCCTCCTTCTTCTCTTCTCTTCCTCCTCTTGGCTCTCTTCTCTCTTCAAAACGTGAACCACAGCTTTGGAGGCCAAAATGTGATTTTGGTTTTAATTCTCCTTTTGTTAAATTAACTTTCCATTAATTGCAAATACCCTCTTCTTTTAAAAATTGAAGTATAACTTATTGATTTCTCTTATAGCCAAATCTCTAATTTGTTTATGACTTACATATCCTTTGCTCAGTAACTGATTGTACTGTAAGGCGTCACAATTGGTTTCCAAATTCATCATTTCATATTTTAGTCTCCAAAATATTTAGTGTGACACTTAGTACTCTTGCCACACCCCTACAGTGTCATGTACGCTAGACTCTCTGGGACGGGGTGTTCTGAGAAATCCTCCCTCCTTAGGAACATTTAGGTCTCGAGCAAAGCTAAACTCGAAAGAAAGAAAGAAACATACCTCATCCGGAGAATAAAGTGAAGTCTTGATGGCGCATCTGGGCCTCGGCTCCCAGTGACTGCCTCCCTCTCATGATTCTTCATAAGACTTTAACTAATGGAATCACTTTTGCTTCTCGACACACCAATTCATGCAGTCTACAAATGCATAGAGTGTCTCCTCATAGATCAAATTCTCCTTCTTGCTTGGCTGCTCTCTTAATACATGTGAAGGATCCGGATATATTTCCTCGACATTGATACATGGAATGTATCACTTGAATCATAACTGACTTCACAGGAGTAACTAATCATGGCCCCACTTTGCTCACGATCTCATAAGGTCGATATACCTCGGACTAAAGCACTTTCGTTTCCCCGAATCTCAACCACGCCTTTCCAAAGTGAAATCTTCAAAAAACTTTATCACCTATTTCAAGCTGCGAGTCTCTCGTGAGGTTGTCGCATAGCTTTGCAATACGTACTCTTCTTTATCTTTTAAGTTATCCTTGAACTTTCATAAAGTGATCTGTACTAGTTCGGGGCCTACTAGTCTTCTCCTCATAGCCTGTCAGCCCACCTTTGGAGTCCTACACATTTCTGCATCGGCCTCAAAATGGGGCACGTATCTATCTTGGATTGATAGCTATTGTTGGCAAGCCGTCTCCCGTGTCTGTGGAGTGTCCCGACTTCCTTTTGAATTCCATCACCTGACTCTTAGCATATCCTCTAGCGTGCGAATAGTCCTCTCTGAATGTCCGTAAATGCGAGAGGATGAAATCTTTATTAACTAAAATGTAATGGTACCCTACTTATTTGCTTGTAAACTAGGCAAGCCTAGATGTGAACACGGTCTCGATCGACACTATCGACACTTTGGAACCCCCATGAAGTCTTACTATCTACATCTACCCATACGATTTGTGACACTTTTCTAAGAATCTTCAACGTGCTTGGTAGGAAATGAAACCAGTTTGTTAATGTCGATCTACTATCACCCATATCGCATCATGTTGCCCTCTGGTCAGTGGAAGACACATCCGCAAAAATCATAATCTTTTCCCATTCCACCTTTGGAATAGGGAATCAAGCTGTATCTTCCTGCTTGGGCCTGCGATGCTCTGCCTTCACTGTGACGGAGTTAGGCACTGGAAGGCGAGCTTCGCTATCTCTTTCTTCATCCCGCTCCACCCGGTGTGTTCTTTCAAAGTTACATACATCTTGGTACTACTGGATGCATAGCATCTGCAGAGATAGATATTCTTCTTCCATAATGTCTCTCTTCAGTTCGCCATACTCTGGCACACACATTCTCTGTCCTTTCACTATCATGCCATCATCCACTGATTTGAAACTGCCTTTCTTTCCCTTTTCTATCTCTTAACTAAGCAATCATCGTGGATCTGTGGTACATACTCTTAGAATCTGGTCCACTAGAATGATCTAACATGAAATGTGGCTAGCAATGCTCGGAGATCCTCAGCCTCAATATCACATTAAAGCTCTCAGATCCACCAATAGTGGAAGATAAGCACGATCTCATGAGACCAGAGAACTCTCTGAGGTCGCCTACCGAGGCATCTGCACTCTGATGATGGCTTTTCTGGATGGTACTCGATAGTGATCGTAGTCCTTAATCAACTCAAGCCATCTTCTTTGCGGGTTTAACTCTTTTTGGGTGAAAATATGTCGAGACACATGATCTGTAAAGATCCTCTAAAAGACACCATATAAATAATGTCTCCATATTTTTAGTGCAAACCACATTCTTTATGACTACAAGTCGTGCGTAGAATTCAATTCTCCTCATGTTTCTTTAGGCTGTCTGAGCATATGCAATCACACTATCGTGCATCAAAACACAACCAAGGCCTTGCACAGAAAGCATCACTATAAACCACAAATCCATCTCTTCCATTGGGTGGCTTCTAGAAGCTGGAGCTGAGTCAAATCTATCTTCCAACTCCTCAAAACTCGTTGACGGAGCTTCTACGATCATATAACATCTTTTCTTGTCGGCTTAGTCGGTGGGGCTGCTATCTGGAGAACCCTCGACAAACTTCTGTAATGCTGTAAACCAAGGAAGCCACGACCCTCTGACACATTCTTTTGGTGGTTTCAATTTACCCTTTGTATTTTACGAGGATCCGCTCCACCCTCTGCTTGAAATTACATGACCAGGAATGCCACCTTGTCGAGCCAAAGCGACACTTGCTCAGCAGCACCGCATCTCTCCCTTAGAATTACGTAATACCATCTCAGTGCTACGAATGTTTCCTCTGAACTACTGGAATACACTAAGATATCATCAATAAAAACTATGGCGAACACATCGGTCACAATTTGGAATACCGATTCATGAATCCATCATATTCTTGAGCATTAGGTAGACCAAATGGCATCACCAAAACTCATAATGCGTAAGCGTGTCTGAATGAGTCTTAGGTACATCACTCTCTTGAACTCTCAAGCGTGATACCCAGGCCTCAAGTCACATCTTTGTTATGCTTGAGATCCTTGGAGTTGATCAAATAACTCATGATTCTAAGTGGATGCGATTTCACGGATGGTAACTCTGTTAATTTTGTAATCTATACATAACCCATAAACTCATCTTTCTTTTCCACGAAAGAGTGGGCTTCCCATGGGGATATATAGGTCTAATAAATCCATACTCATGATTCTTCTATGCTTGAGCCTTAGAAGTTCCCTTAACTTTCTGGGGCCATCCTATGGGACGAATGAAATCAGACCAGATCTTTGGAGATCAAATCAATGGTGAACTCCACTTCTCTTTACAAGATGATACATGATATCATCGGGAACACATGCGGGAACTCTCTAACAGCTGGAGTCTCATCGATATAGTCCCCTCCTTTACTGTCTCCACCACATAGCTAGATAACCACGACAGCATCCTTCACGCGGCATTTTACGTGCTATCATAGGCGGAGATCATACAAGAAGATAACTCTCTACTTAATCCTCTGAACTTTACCTCCAACTTCTGCCCACATTGAAACTACTTCCTTTTTTATAACAATCTGTGACTCTTAGTGAGATAGCCAATCCCATGCCAAAGACCATCAAGTCCCTCATATCTAAAGCTACAAGATCCGCTGGGAACTCCTGTCCCTCAATCAGAACTCTACTATCTCTGACTACTCTGTTTGCAGTAATGGATCTCAGCTGGAAGGAAACTCCTTTTGACCCTCTATTAGTTTGGGTCTCTATCTGGACACGATCTAAGAATGGCTTGGATACGAATGAATGCGTGGCTCACAGATTACCACTAAGGTATATGCATCATGCTCGAGAATAGAAATAATGCAGTGACCATCGGGAGGCGCATACGCATCTTCTGAGTCCACGACATATACTGCGGCTGAGTGCGGGGCTCTGTGTCGTATCCACAGGGCCTTGCCTCTACCTCTACCACGGCCACCTCTACTGCTTGGTGTGCTGGCTCCTCACTGGGAAGCCTCTCCCGTCGACTTTTGTGTGCTCATCTGCGAATGTTGTGGTAGTTGGGGCGACCGTGATGTCTCCCACACAATCGGTGTGACCTCCCACTAATAAAATAGCATGCCAGCCTGATGGAAACACCTCATACTTGAATCTCACCTCCCCATGGTGTAAACCACATTTTTATATGACAAGCGGGAGGAATATTAAGGTGCCACTTCTTGCTCTTGGGGGCCTCACGATCCACTGAATAGAGATAGCTCCTCGACACGCACCTCGGCCTCATAACACGCTCTTGCTTTTCACTTTCTCTTGTCTTGTCCTGAGCTTTGTTGGGACGATGCACAGTGCCTCTCTTACTCTGCTCTGAATTTTCATTTTATGGCTGTAGTGCTTTGCTCGACTCTGAGCGGCCTCTGACTAAGTCCCCAATCTATTAACGGGACCAACGATAAATCACTCGATTAAATGCTTTATTAGTCTGATAAAACCTCTTGCATTTCAGGACTTCATCTGCTAGCGAATGTAGGGAACCAATCTAACTGGATTCAGGAATTTCTTCTCATGCTCGGATAACGACATGTTCTTCTGTTCTAACCAGAGAACTTCCTCAATTGAATCCTTGTGACTTTGAGAAAGAATCGGTCGAGTGGGTTCTTATTGAAATTTGTCCCATGATGATCCATCAGCATACCTCCTTTCTACGGCATCCCACCAATCTTTAGCCCTGTCTTCCATCAGAAAACTGGAAAACAAGACCCTTTGCTCATCAGTGCAGCCCATAACTCCATAAATCTTGTTTACTCGGTCTAACCACAACCAGGCTGCTTCTGGATCACCACTGCCGTCATATGGCTTGGCACCCAGTTTTTGTACTCTCTCTATTGACCTCCCCGGTTCTTCCATAACCTCTCTAGGTGGCGGTGGAGGTTGCGACTGCTGACGTGTCGCTATGGCTCTATGCGTGCAATGCATGCCACTTGCTGCGCGTAAACATTCTGTCACTTGAGGCATGCCGGGTGGCGCGGATGGTCCGGCTGATACGCTCTGTAGGTTGATTGTAGATGCGGTGGTGGAACTGCTACGTGCTCGTCCCTCGAGGAGTCTTGCGGGGCCTCGGACCTTCTTTGGAACTGACTCTCTAGGGCGACCTCTACATCCTCTTCACGACATGAGTCTTTGTATTTACCAAAAATATAAAATGTTTAATACTTTGAATCACTTGATATGTATGTACTCTAAGTTGGAACATGCATGGTTGCCATTACTTATGCTACGATACCACCTGGTAATTGTCCAGTTTCCTAGTCTAGATTTATTATGTCTGACAGCTACGATACCACCACGACACACCCCACCCCTCCGTGGCCGGTGTCTTGCATTACACTCCGCAATCTAGCGGGTTACCTCTAGCATTAGAAATCCACTGACGGCGTATTGCTTCAGCTACGCGCACTAAAATTTTTCTTTTTATTTTATAACTTAGGATTTGGTAAAATCTTAGCGTGAATAACTTGGCGGCATAATGGTGCACATAGTCAAATTCAAATCACATATACATCCAATTTACATTATATCCAGAAATAATCAACACAACCGACATACCAACACATTCTCACAGCTAACTATGTACTGTACACTTATGTCCCGTTATCTCATTTAAGTATGTTAACTACAATATAATTCTTAATTCACGGCTTCACTTAGCGATGTCAAGGACCAATCCTATTGTGCTCCAGTGTCTTGTACATGCACGGAAAATAGTTTAAATACAAAATAATAATGAAATTACTTGAGCTCAGGTAGTGTATCTTTTATAAACGGTTTTTAACTAGGAAAAACTGTTCAAACATGTAAAACTCTCTTTTAGATTTTTCAAGCTTGCTTTGCTTTGCTTTCTTTAAAAGTTTAAAGAACAACTTTCGGCAACTTTTCGCTTTTTGTCTTCTTTTCTGCTTAGTTTAGTAACATACACATCCAGAGAGAGTGTACGATGCAATCTTGTGAGGTGTATAAGAGTACCAAGTGTCACATTGTAGTATTTGGGAGGAGATGAAATTGGAAATTATAAATTTTGGAACCGAATTTGGTCTTAAAACAGAACACAATTGTCATTTTCAAAGGATATGTAAGGCATAAGTCAGTTGGAATGGGTCATAGTAGGAATTTCAAAAGTTGGATTTGCAAATATTTAAATGCTTGAGGACAAATTTACAATTAGGAAAGTTAGAGGGAGTGAGCGCAATTAATGGAAGTTTAAATAGTAAATTAATAATAATAAATTAGGAATAATTCGGGGAGTACCAGAAAGTGCAGATCTCGGATGTGAAACGGACTGCGTGGATTAAGTTCGTCTCGCGAGAAATCTAGTGACTTTAGAAAGTTTCGTTTAATTAAAGTGATTGAACTCATTCACCAATTCTGGAGTACTTGAGTTTAGAGTGAAGCGCAGCGGGATTTAGAAAAAGTGTAATCTTAAGAATGTTTAATTAGGATAAGAAAATTGAGCTTAAGGAATGAAATAAATTGTTTCGAGTGCAAAACAGGCCAAAAGTGGAATAAAGGGACATGTGGGTCCCACATCAAAGAAAAAAGAAAAAAAAAAAAGAAGTTAAAAATCAAATGGAAGCAGCGGAACGAACAGGAAGGGCGTTGGAGGAGAGAGAAGATATTTGATTTTAACGCGTTCTTTCTTGGGTTCTGAATCGGCCGTCAGTTGTCGGGATAAGCAACGGAAGTCTTCCTGCGACGAGAAATTTCTGGCATTAGTACCAATGCAGTTTCATGTCGAGATTCGAATTAAATATCGAAAAACCCGGAGTACAGTTTTACCGGATCTCACGTCGTTCACAGTGGTCGCGTTTTTCGGATACGAAAGTTTAAGTTCTTCCTACCCAGCGACCGGAGGCTACGCGTGAATGTACGAAAATCTTGGCTTTTTGTCAACGAAGGGTGGGAGATTTTCACTCTTTGTATTATTTCGACGCAAAGAATTTATGCGTAGCTTGGAATGGCAGGTAGTAGTGGATTAAAATTTTTAGGGTGAGTTTTAGGAATTTTAAATTTTAGGAAATTTTAGGACCCCATTTCGAGACAGTCGGGTTGAATTCGGAGTATTTTGTGGGTTGTAGTTAAAATTTCGAGTTTTATTCAGACAGTCGGACATAATTTTAAATGTTTTGGGTGTTTTTAGTATATGGAAAGTCATTTAGTCTAGAATCCCAATATGCTGTAAATGGCATTGGGACACGCCACTACGAAATTTTAATTGTAGCCTTGAGTGTACAGGTGTTGTGGTTGTCTTGACGTGTGTGATGTCATGAGTGTAATGAGCTAAAAGCAAAGGCGGGAAAGTTGTGGGCGTGCTGAGTTTAGCGCGAGGTGGCGTGTTGCTTCGTTTTAATCCCAGTGTATTATTATTATTATAAATTGTTTCTTATTTGTGTGTGGTTTTGAGTTGACAATTTAACGTCGATGAATTAGAAATCAAGCAAATGGTTTGAGTTAAGCTAGTAATTGAAACGGCATTGGTTTAAATTGTAAGCCATTTCCAAACAACAGCAGTAAGTAAATGGTTTGAATAATTAAAGCAATTTCAGCCAGCCAGCGAAATGGTTTTAAATTGTAAAACCGTTTTGAAGCGCGAGCAAGCGAGAATGTTTGTGAAAAATAGGCACTTGCCCAGTTACAGCGAGAAAACCGGTCGGAGGTATTAAGATGCGTGCAGCAGCGGTGGTGTTAGGATCTCATCGATGCATTTTTAGTTTTTGCGCGGTCGGCAAGCGTGGGACCTCTGTCGTGCGTTTAAAGGAGGCCCAGGTGGCGCGTCTGAGGGTATGTAGGTTATGGTACCTGACTTTACAGCATATGGTGATGGCGACCGGGTCAATTCCACCATATTCAGGAAAAAAGGTGATGCGGGACCGGGTCATTCCCGCATTACGGTCGTGAAACTAGTGTTCGGCTGGTCTGATGTAATCGGCCTCAGTGGTTGATGTTTTATAAAGCATGTCTCTGATTTTGAAAAAAATGTCAACCCGTTGGTTGTCGCCAGGCTTCCGGAGGATTTTAAAGCAAGCGGTTGAGCCCGAGGCTCCGTTTTATTCCAGAATGCGGTTGAGCCCGAACCCGTTTTTATAAGAAAAAGTTTTGAGAAGCTTTTAAAGCAAATGTTTGTAGAAAGGTTTTAAACTTTTAAACGAGATAAAGAAAGCGGCAAAAAAATTTGAGAGGTTTATAAAAACTACAGCGAAGCAAACAATAAGAGTTTTATAAGCTTTTAAGAAAACAATAATAACTGAAGTAAAGAAAAGTTTTAGAAACTTTTAGCAATAATCTAACAACAAGCGAAAAGTTTAGAAGCTTTTAAGCAATAATCAAGAAAAGCGGAAAATATTTGTAAAAAGAGAGTTTTCACATTTTTGAGATGTTTTAGAAGCAAGCGCTTTTATAAGCGTCGCTCATGAATTTCGTTTAGGCTCGTTATTTTCCGTTTAAAAACTATTTTCAGTGCAGTCACGCCAAGGCCATTTGAGCATAATAGGGTTTAATCACGACATTATCTGATCTTTGTTAATTAAAATATTATTAATAAGGAAATACTTTGAACTTGTATAATGGAACATATGTATGCAATAAGTAGTTTTGTGAGAATGTGTTGGTATCTTTGGATTTGTATATTTTTGGATATAGTGTAAATTGGATGTATACGAGGATTTAGGACATGTCTATATGCGGCTGTTATGCTGCAAAATTTTTATAAAATCATAAGTTTAGAAAAGAAAAAAATTTTTATAGGAGGTTTAGCCAAGCGTACGGCTTAGCCGGGAGTTCCCCAGTCGTTAGAGGTATGGTAGGGTTTACGTAGTGGCGCTGTAGCCACATGCTTTGGAAGGGTGGGGGGTGTGTGTCAGGTGATCTATCGAGCAGGGTTGTATATAATAACCTGGGACGTGAGTAAAAGATGATACCACGCGAGGTGGTATCGAACGCAAGTATTGCAGCCATGCATGTTTAAGTTCAAAGTGCGTGCATGCTCCGAGTGAGTGAGTATTAAAAGAGGATTGATTTTAGTAATTACAGTATGTCGCGGGAAGAGGGCGTAGAGGTCGATCTAGGAAGTAGTTCAATGGTGTGCGAAGGCGTCCACGAAGTGCACGGAGGATGAGCACATAGTTGGTTCCACTTCACGCCTCTGTAGATCGGCCATGACGGCGGTCGTTTGGACCATCCTATGCGCCACCGAGAGGGAGCTCCGTGCCGAGTTATTGACGGCTGAAGCGGGGTGGCTGAATTGAGATAGTAGCCATAAGCGACGTCGGCCATTCGCCTTCCACCGTCACCTAGAGGTTATGGAAGAACCGGGAGAATCCCGATAGAGGAAATCTGGCGGGCGCCGTAGTATAATGGCCGATGGTGATCCGAAGCGACTTTGGTTATGGTAGATAGAGTAAACAAAGTATACGGAGTTATGGGCTGCGAATGGTAAAAGTCTTGTTTTCCGGTTTGATGGAAGATAGAAATTTGGGATTGGTGGGATCTTTGTAGAGGAGGCATCTTGATGGCGTATCATGGGACGGTTGTAGTATTCAGCAGCGATTCTTTCCTCGAGTCATAGGATGAAATTGAGGTTCTTCAAATTAGAGCAAGAACATGTCGGTGTCGAGAATATGAAAGTTCTCGGAGTGGATTAGATTGGTTCCTATGTTCAAGCGGATGGAAGTCACGAGTGCGAAAGGTTTTATCGGGACTACGACCTGAATCGGGATGCATTTAATCAGTGGTTCCTCGAGAATAGATTAGGGACAGAGGCAGCTCACGAGAGTTGAGCAAAGTACCACGGCTATGTATCGGAGTAGGCGAGGAAAGTAGAGTAAGAGGAGTGCACCGAGGCACGTCGACAAAGCTCGGGCCGATGCGGTAGAAAGAGGAGCAAGAGAAAAAGGTTATGAGGTCGGAGTGCGAGGTCGAGCTATCTCTAGTCGAGGATGGTGAGAATGTTGAGTTGCTATGATGGCACCAGTATTACTCTGGCCATGTTATATGTCAGAACGACACCATGGGGAATGTAGGAGATTCGGTATGGAGTGTTTCCACTTGTGGCGAGAGGTAGTTTCATTAAAGTGCCCTCGGTGATTGGTCAGGCCATCGTTGGCAGTCTAGCTACCCAGTACGGAGATGAGCACCGCGAGGTCGTCGGGGAGAGGTTTCCTAGGCGGAGGGCCAGCACGGCCTTAGTAGAGGTGGTCGTGGTAGAGGCGAGCCGGTACCCGGGGATCTGACAAACCACTTTCGAGGCGAGTATATGTTGTGACTGTGAATCTGCGATGCGACTCGGATGTGGTCATTTGGTATTATTCTATCCTTGATCATGATGCATATACATTGGTTGACGGGGAGCCACACATTCATTTGCATCGAACACCATTGTAGATCGCTTCCGGATAGAGACCCGGCCATTAGAGGGTCGTGAGTTTCCCTTCGGTTGGAGATCCGTTATTCTCGAGACGAGTAGTCGAGAGATAGTGATTTTGATTGAGGACGTTCGAGTGGATCTTGTGGCCCATAGATATGAGTTTTGATGTGGTTCTCGGCATGGATTGGCTATCTCGCCATAGAGCCCTGATAGATTATTCAAAGGAAGTAAAAATTTGAATAGGCCGGGGGAAATTGGAGGTAAAGTTCAAGGGATTACGTAGAGAGTTATCTTCCTGTATGATCTTCGCCATGGCAGCGCAGAGAATGCTGCGTAAGGGTTGTCAGGGTTATCTAGCTTATGTGGTGGAGACAGGGAATGAGGGGACTATATTGGATGAGATTCCAGTTGTTAGAGAGTTTCCAGATGTATTCCTAGATGATAATGCAGGATTACCTCTAGAAAGAGAGGTGGAGTTCACCATTGATTTGATCCCAGGGACTGAGCCATTTCCATTCCTCCTTATAGGATGGCTCCTGCAGAGTTGAGAGAGCTTAAGGCTCGATTAAGGTGTGAGTAAAGGGATTTATTAGACCAAGCATATCCCCATGGGGAGCTCCAGTTCTCTTCGTGAAAAAGAAAGATGGGAGTTTGTGGTTGTGTATAGATTACAGGCAGCTGAACAAAGTTACCATCCGCAATCAGTATCCACTCCCTAGAATGGGTAGGTTATTTGATCAACTCCAGGGATCTCGAGTATACTCGAGATAGACTTGAGGTGAGGTATCATCAGTTGAGGAGTGCGGGAGAGTGATGTACCTAGGCGCGTCGAGGACACGCTCACGGACATTATGAGGTTTTGGTGATGCCATTTGGTTTGACTAATGCTCGGCGTTTATGGATTTGATGGTCGAGTATTCAAGTATTTGGATAGGTTCGTCATAATTTTTATTGATGATATCCTAGTGTGTCCGGGTAGTTGAGAACATTACGAGCACACGAGGATTGTATCTGAACCTGAAACGAGTTATATGCGAAGTTGGCCAGTATCGGTTTTGGCTCGACAATTGGCATTCCTAGGTCATGTCATTTCGGTGATGGGGTGATGTAGATCGAGAAAATAGAAGCGGTGGTGATTGGAAACCACGAAGAATGTGTCGGTCGAAGCTTCCTTGGTTGCGGTGTGGAAGTTTGTTAAGGGTTCTCAGAGATAAGCACATTACCTGACCAGTAGCGAGAAAAAGATGTTAAGTATGATTGGGTAGATGCTGTCGGAAGAGTTTCGAGAAGGAGTTGAAGAGTAGATTGACTTGACCCGGTTCTAGCTTTACGATGGGAAAGATAGTTGTGGTTTATGAGTGATGCTTCCAGGCAAGGCCTTGGTTGTGTTTTGATGCAGAATGATAGGGTAATTGCATATGCCTTTAGACAACTAAAGAAGCATGAGGAGAATTACCCTACACACGACTTAGAGCTAGCAGCAGTCGTGTTTGCCTTAAAAATATGGAGACATTACTTATATGGTGTTCCTTGTAGGATCTTTATAGATCGTAAAGTCTTGATATATTTTCACCGAAAAGAGTTAAACATGAGGCAAAGAAGATGGCTTGAGTTGATTAAAGGACTACGATGTACTATTAGTACCATCCATGGAAAGCTAATGTCGTAGCGAGATGCCTTGAGTAGAGCGACAGAGAGTTCTTTGTCTCATATGAGATCGAGGTTATCACTTCCCTTTGATGGTGGATCTAGGAAGCTTTAGGGGTGATATTGGAGAGGTGAAAGTTAGAACCTTGTTAGCCACGTTTCATGTTAGACCACTCCTAGTGGATCAGATTCTAGTAGCGCAGTCGCATGATCCTGAATGATTAAGCAAAGAAATAGAAAAAGGAAAGAAGAGTTGGTCGAGAGATGATGACATGATAGTGAAAGGGCAGAGAATGTGTGTGCCAGAATTTGTGAGTACTTGAAGACATTATGGAAGCACATTCAATACAGCGTATCTTTAGCTGCATCTAGGTAGTACCAAAATGTCCAGGACTTTGAAAGAACATTATTGGTGGAATGGGATGAAGAAAGAGATTGCAAGTTTTGTGCTCCCGGATGTCTAACACGTATTCAGACGGTGGAAGCGAGGCATCGAGAGGCCGTAGGGAGATATAGTTATCTTATTCCGGTGTGGAAATGGGAAAAGATTACTATGGATTTTGTGGCGAGATGTTGTGGACTGGAGGCAGCTTATGATACGATATGGGTAATAGTTGATCGTTTGTGAAATCTGCTCATTTTCACCGATTAATGTTGAGATTCTTTGAAGTTAGCCAAATTGTATGGATGAGATGGTGAAACTTCATGGGTTCAGTTTTGATCGTTTGGTCGAGACCCCGGAGTTCTATCAGTTTTGGCACAGTTGCAACAGCGTTAGATACTCGCCTACACTTTAGCCTGACATTTCATCCTGAAGGCAGAGTTGGCGATCAGAAGACTATTAGGCGTTAGAGGATCTTTGAGAAACTTATTGATAGAATTCAAAGGAAGTTAGGATACTCGCAGCACTAATGGGTTGCCTACATTCGCAACTATCGAGGCCCGATTATAGATATGGCTCCATTTGAGAGCCTTTATATGGCGAGAAATGTAGGACTCCGGTGTCTTTGGGATGAGGTTGGTGAAAGAAGACTAGTAAGGTCTTTTTGAACTAGTACGAGATCACTTCGAGAGAAAGTAGAAAGTTGTTCGTGATAACTTGAAGATAGCGAGATAGGCAATGTTATGTGGACAACCAAGTCGTAGAGACTTACAATTCGAGATAGGTGACCAAGTCTTTTTGAAGATTTCACCTTGGAAAGGTGTGTTGAGATTTGGGAAATGAGGCAAGCTTAGTCCGAGATATATTGGACCTTATGAGATTGTGAGCAAGGTGGGGCGGTAACATAAGTTGAAGTTACCCCAGGTTATCAAGGATTCATGATATTTCCATGTGTCGATGTTGAGGAAATATATCCCAGATCCTTCACATGTATTGAGAGAGCAACCAGTCCAGTTAAAAGAGAATTTGACTTATAAGGAGATACCTATGCAGATTGTAGATCGCGAGCGGTGTTGAAACAAAGTGATTCCTTTAGTTAAAGTATTATGGAAGAGATCATGAGAGGAAGCGGTTGCTTGGGACGGAGGCTCGGATCATGTCAGTGCCACTAAGCATTTTTAGGATGGGGTATTATAGTTCTTTCTTTTTTGGAGTTAGTTTATTTATTCATTTCGAGACGAAATGTTCTGGGGGAGGATTTTGTAACTTGATCCGAGAGAGTGTACGATTACATAAATCTTGTAGGGGTGTATAAAATTACCAAGTGTCACATTGTAGTATTTGGAGATAAATTAGGAAATTATAAATTTGGAACCGAATTTAGTCACCCCAAGCAAGTCTGATTATCGTTTACCAAAAAGGATATGTAAAGGCATAATTAAATTAGAGATGGGCCATAGTAGAATTTCAAAAGTTGGTTGCAATATTTAAATGCTTGAGGACAAATTTACAATTAAGGAAGTTGAGGGTGAAAGTATAATTAATGGAAGTTTAAATAGTAAATTAATAATAATAAATTGCGAATAATTCGAGGGGAAGTGAAAATTTCTAGATCTCGGATGTGAGCGATTGCGCCGTTAAGTTCGTCTCGTGAAATCTAGTGACCAAGACAAGTTTCGTTAAATTTCGAGACAGTCGGAATATTTTACATTCTGAGTAACGAGTTTAAGTGAAACGACGGGATTTTAGAAAAATTCAGAAAAGTAATAAATCTTAAAATATTTAATTAGGATAAAGAAATTGAACGGGACAAAATAAATTGTTTGAGCTGAAGCGATAAAGAGGTAGATAGGGACAGTTCCGTAAGAAGAAAAAAGGGTTTAAAAATCAAGCGGAAGGGCGGCAGGAAGAGTTGGAGGAGAGAAGATATTTGATTTTTTCTTTCTTAAGTTTCTTTCTTAGATTCCCCGAAAATCTGGCCCAGTCGATTGGTGACCGGGATAACTTTCTGGAAAGAGTATCTGCGACGAGAGGCTGCGCGTGAGTACTAAAAACCTGAGTTTCATCAAATTGGGTAAATATCTGGCAGAATTTTAGTTTTCTGTAGGATCTCGCCATTCTAGTGGTCACGTGCGGACCAAAGTTTAAGTTACTGCGCGGCGGGGCTCGCGTGGACCTTGAAATCTTGGCTTTTGTCAAACTTAGAAGGAGGTGGAAATTTTCCTACTTGTATTATTTGAGCTAAAATTTATATAGTGACTTGGAATATTAACGGCGTGGTCGATCCCAAAATTTTGTTTGAGTTTAGGAATTTTTAGGAAATTTTGAAATTTTGGGACTGTTTCGGACGATCAAGGGTTGAATTTCGGAATTTATTTTTGACCGATTTGGTTAAAATTTCGAAGGATTTTTATTCGAACCCAGTCCGGACATAATTTCGGGAAATGTTTTAGGTGTTTTTAGTATATGGAAAAATAAAACTGAGTCTAGAATCTATCATATGCTGTAAATGGCATTTGGGGCTATATTTTAATTTTAGTGCTCTTACAAAGTGTGCAAATTGCTTGGTTGTGTGACGTGTGTGTGATCTAATACATCGAGTGTGTTTAAAAACAAAGGCGGGAAAAGTTGTGGAGCTGTCTTTCGAGTTTATAAACAAGAGGTGAGTCATTCCTAAACTCATTTTTTAATCTTGGTATGTGTGTATTATTATTATAAATTGTTTTGCTTTGGTATTCATGGTTTGAGTTCATGGCACACAAAAAGCAATCGATGAATTAGAAATCAAGCAATGGTTTGAGTTAAATATAATTGAAAGCAAGCATTAGTTTTAGGAGTTAATAAAACCATTTCGAAGCAAGCAAAGCGAGTAAGTAAATGGTTTTTGAATAGGTAAACCATTTTTCAAGCAAACAAGCAAATGGTTTTAAATTGTAAAACCATTTTTTTCAGAAAGCAAAGCAAGCAAGCAAAGAATGTTTGCTGAAAATAGGCCTTCCACAGTTCTAAGCAAAGAAAACGGTCGAGGTATTCGGAGTACGTGCCGCAGTGGTGTTAGGATCTCATACATGCATTTAGTTTTGCACAGTGCGGCAAGCGTGGGACGCCCATCATGCATTTAAAGAGGAGGCGTGGCGTACGGGAGTACTCTGGGTTATGAGCTCTAACACATATGGTGATGGCGACCCGGGTCAATTCCACATATTCACGGAAAAAAAAAAAGGATGATGCGGACCCGAGGTCCTTCCAAACGCGATGCGCCAGGAGCTTAGTGTTCCAGCAGGAATCACGATGGCAAAAATAGGCCTCCGGTGGTTGATGTTTTATAGCATAATATCACGAGTTTTGAAAAATCAACCATTGGTTCGTCGCCCAGGCTTCGGAGAGTTTTAAAGCAAGCGGTTGAGCCGAACCAGTTTATTTCCGAAATGCGGTTGAGCCCGGAACCGTTTTATGAAAAGTTTGAGAAACTTTTAAAGCAAAATGTTTGTGAAAGGTTTTGAAACTTTTCAAGCAGATAAAGAAAGCAAGCAAAAGAAATTTGAAGGTTTATAAACTTCTAAGCAAGCAAACAATAAGAGTTTTATAAGCTTTTAAAGAAAAGCAAAGCAAGCAAGCATGACACACCCCCACCCCTTCGATTAGGCGGGCGTGCGGAAACCTCACCGAAATCCCCGAGTGATTACCTCACTTTGACTAGAAGCTCCTGTGAAGCGAAGCCGTATTGCTTGCTAAAACCTCTATAAAATTTTCCCCAAGCTATGATTTTATAAATTTCGGCAGCATAGCAGTGCATATAGGACATGTCCCAAATCTGTATACATCGATTTACACTATATCAAAATATAGCCTTGACATATAACACATTCTCACAAGAACTACTCTATGTACATACATATGCTCCATTATACAGGTTCAAAAATGTTTCTTTTAATATTCTTGAATTAAGACGCGATATAAATGTGGGGAGAATCTAATACATCAGCGTCAGTGTCTGCTGCACGGAAAATAGTTTTAAATACAAACTGTGGAAACTAAACGAGCTCGGTGAGTGTATGCTTTTTATAAAATGTTTTGCTTTAGGAAAACATCTCAAAATGTAAAACTCTTTTACAATTATTTTTGAAGGCTTTCGCTTGCTTACTTGCTTTTAAAGTTTCTAAAAATTTTCTTTGCTTGCTTGCTTTTGTACTTGCTTTTAAAAGTTTCTAAAACTTTTCTTTACTTGCTTGCTTGCTTTGCTTTTCTTTAAAAGCTTATAAAACTCTCATTTATTGCTTGCTTAGAAGTTTATAAAACTTCTCAAATTTCTTTTGCTTGCTTTCTTTATCTTGTTTGAAAAGTTTCTTAAAACCTTTCACAAACCTTTTGCTTTAAAAGTTTCTCAAAACTTTTCATAAAAATAAGAACTGGGCTCAGCATTCTTTGAAAATAAAAGCGGGAACTGGGCTCAGCGGGTTTGCTAAAACTCTCAGGAAGCACAGGCGGCCAGAACGATAGTTGATTTTTTCAAAAGCGCTATATTATGCTTATAAAACATCAGCCACTGGAGCTTTATTTTTGTTTCTTGTGCCTAGTGAACCTTGCGGGCTTTGAAGGCGACCCGTGCGAGGTGGAAGGACACAGGTCCGCGCCACCTTTTCGTTGAATATGGTGGAATTGATGCGCATCGCGTAATTTAGTTAGAATATATGTATATCTTTCTGTACGTGCGACGGTTTACACTTTAAATGCACTTGATGTATGTCTGGTTCTTGGCCAGGGCAAAAACTAAAATGCATGTATGAACCATGTCCATAGTCACCGCGTCTGAATACCTACGACCGGTTTGCTTGCTTAGAACTAGGGAAGGCTGTTTTTCGCAAACTTTCTTTGCTTGCTTACTTGCTCTTTGTAAAATTGGTTTTACACTTTGAAACCATTTACTTTATGCTTGAAAAATGGTTTAGTATTTCAAACAATTTGCTTGCCTTGTTTGCTTGAAAAATGGGTTTAACTTTTCAAAAACCATTTACTTCCTTCTTGCTTGCTTAAAAAATTGGTTTCTGATTTAAAACCAATACTTTCTTTTCAAAAATGGCTTAACTAAGAAACCATTTTGCTTACCTTTTAACTCATTGCTTGCTTCTTGAAAATGGTTTGCATTCAAAACCATGAAATACCCGGTGTAAGCAGTTTATAATAATAATAATAATACACTAGTATTTGGAAAATGAGTTTAAGAACACTCCTCTTTTCTTGTAAGCTTAGCTGCGATTCATGACTTTCAGCCTTTGCTTTTAGCCTACACACTCGATGTTAGATCGCGCAGCGTCGGCACAACCAAACAATTTTGCACGCTTTGTGCTCTGATTAAGAATTTTGAGGAAAATATGTGGGCCCAAATGCCCGTTCGCGAGGCGTATGGCTAGAGTTAGACTAAAGGGACTTTCCATATAGTCTAAAAGCACCGAAAACATTTACGAGAAAATTACATCATTGTTTGAATAAAATCCTGAAATTTTAATCAGCGTCGCGCCGATCCAAAAGTCGGCCGATTTGTCGAAAATAGTCTGAATTCACCAAATTTACGAAATTCACAAGCTGTCCAAATTTTGGGACTGATTTATGACGCTAAGAATATTCGAAACCATTATATAGCCTTTAGGCTCAAGAAATAATACAAGTAGGAAAATTTCCCTCTTGACCTTGTGGCCAAGAGATTTTGGGGTGTCATGGCGTGGCTGCGTCGCGTGAAGTAACCCAAACTTTGGTTCGAAAAATTACGACCAGGAATAAGCGTAGATCTGAGAAAAAGCTAAAAATTTGGGTTTTTCGCATATTCTGAATTCTCGGTGAAATCCACGTGTTTTGGGTACTCACGCGTAGCCTCGTCAGCGTAGAGCACTTTTCGTGTTTTATCCGGCCAATCAGACGATTGATTTTAAATGCATCGAGAATGAATCTAAGAAAAAAAATTAAAACTCTCTCAGCCTTCTCTCATCCATATTCTGTTTGCCGGGTTTGTTACTCTGCATCATTTTCTTTGTTTTGTCTTTTTTTTTTTCTTTTCTTTTGATGTGGGACCCACATGTCCCTTTCTTTCTTTCTCTATCGTTTATTTTGAAAGCGATTTATTTTGTCAGTTTCAATTTTATATCCTAAATGAATATTCTTTAACTATTTGCCATTTTGAATTTTCAAAATCCGTTTCGGGTTTTCACTAAACTTCATTAAGCCTAAAAATTTGTAAAATATTCCATTGTCTCGAATTAAGCGAAGCACCACAGGTTCTTAGATTTAGTGAGCGAACTTAACGGCGCCAGTCCGTTCGTCATCGAGATCTAGAAATTTCGAGACTTCACTGAAAAATTCGGCAATTCATTATTATTTCTTATTTAAACTTCCCATAATTATACTTTCGCGCCGGCTTTATTAATTGTAAATTTATTACATCAAGCATTTAAATATACGAATTCCAACTTTGAAATTGTATTGTAACATCTCTACTTGATTATGATTTCCATATCCTTTTGCTGTGACCATTGTACCCTTGGTTTAATACCCGCAATTAGGGTTCATAAACTTTGTTTCCTACTTTAGTCTCCAAAAATACTACAATGTGACACTTGGTGCTTCTTTATGCATTTTCTGAGTCTCGTATGCTGTCTGTTTCTACCCGGGGACGGGGTGTTACAAATCCTCGCCAGCCCAGGAACATTTAAGTCTCGAAATGAATAAACTAAACTCAAAAAAGAAGGAAAGGGAATGCCTCCTTCAGGAAAATAGAGGTAGGGTGCGATGGGCGCATCGAGCCTCACGGCTCCTAGTAAACTGCCTCTCATGATTCTTCCATAGACTTTAACTAATGGAATCACTTTGCTTCTCCAACACTGTTCCTTGTGGTCCTGATACACGGGTATCTCCTCATAAGTCAAATTTTCTTGAAGCGCATGCTCTCTGATACATGTGAAGGATGGGATATATTCCTGAAACATCGATACATGGAATGTATCATGAATCCTTAATAACTGCGGGGTAACTTCAACTTGTAAGCTCTGCCTGCTGCTCATAATCTCATAGTCCCCATATATCTCGGACTAAGCCTGTTTTCTGATCTCAACACACCTTTCAGGTGAAATCTTCAAAAGACTTGGTCACATCTCAGTGCAGAGTCTCTCGACGGTTGTCCGCGCTAAACTACCACCATCTCTTGCTATTTGATTATCACAAAACAGCTTTCACTTTCTCACGAAGTGATCTGTCTTGGTTCGGGGCTGCTAGTGTTCTCACACCCAGCCTCATCCCGGCCACGATTGGGTTCATTTCCTACCATACAACGCCTCAAATGGAGCCATATCATCTTGGCTTGATAAATTTGTGTTGTAAGCGAAACTCCATTAGTGCTAAGTGGTATCAAACATCTTCCCCAATTCGGCGCACAAGCTCTCGACATATCCACTCCTAACGTCCCGAATAGTTCTCTACGGCGGCCCATCCGTCGAGAAGAGGATGAAATGTCTTTGAAGTGAGCGAGAATGCCAAGCATTTCAAATAGGCTAAAACACGGATGTGAACTGGGTTCTCGTCTGAAAACTATCAAAAGTGGAACCTATGAAGTCTCAACTTATCTACGTCCATACAATTGGAGCTGACTTTTCCAAAAGTGCTTCCAGCATTAGCTGGCCCCGGAAAATGGCGGACTTCGTCGTCGGTCAACTATCACCCATATAGCATCATGTTTTCTCACGGTCAGTGGAAGACTGTTACGAGTGATCTTTTCCCATTTCCACCTTTGGAATAGGGAATGCTTGTATCTTCCCCGGAGCCCTCGATGCTCTGCCTTCACATGCAGGTTAGGCACCTAGAAACCGAGCTTCGCAATTTCTTTCTTCATCTCCATTCCACCGGTAATGTTCTTTCAAGTTCGGTACATCTTAGTCTTACACGGATGCATAGCATGCGGATGAATGTGCTTCTTCCATAATGTCTCTCTTGAGCTCTTATACTCTGGCACCCACACATTCTCGTCTTTCCTTTATCCTTACCATCATCTCTAATGCGAAACTCCGCTTTCTTTCCTTTTCTATCTCTTCCTTAAGCTTAATCATTTGTGAATCCAGTGGCCCTTACTGCTAAATGGTCCCTTTAGAGGCGATCTAACATGAAGCGTGGCCCGACAAGGCTCACGAATCCTCGATCTCGATATCACCCTAAATAACCGGATCCACCAACGGTGGAAGATAATACGATCATGTGAGACAAAAGAACTCTTTGGTCGCCTACCAAGGCATGCCTTTCGACATTAGCTTTCCTGGATGGTACCCAATAGTACGATCGTGACCTTAATCAACTGAAGCCCGTCTTCTTTGTCTCGAGGTTTACTTTCTTTTTTGGGTGAAAATATATTGAAGACTTTTGTGATACGTAAAGATCCTACGAGGAACACACCATATAAATAATGTCTCCATATCTTGAGCAAACACATTTCTTGCAGCTCTAAGTCATGTGTGGGAATAATTCTCCTCATGCTTCTTGGTTGTACAGAGGCATATCACGATGCCATCATTGCATCAAAACACAGCAGGCCTTGCTTAGGGAAACAACCTTGTAAACCACCAACCATCTCTCCCATTGGGCAAAAGCTAGAAGCTGGAGGCCCGTCAATCACCCTTCAACTCTCGAAACTTCTGTGGCGGGGCATCCACCCAATCATACTTGACATCTTTCCTTGTCGGCTTGATCGTGTTTGCTATCTTGGAAGAACCCCTCGACAAACTTCACCTTAATATCTGTGAAACCAAAGGCTTAGGCCTACGACACACATTCTTTGGTGGTTTCCGATTTACCGCAGCTTACATTTACGGGATCACACTTTCACCTATCGGTGAAATCACATGACTTAAGAATGCCCACCTTGTCATTAAGCGACCTTGCTCAACTTGGCATACAACGCCGCTCCCTTAAGTGCAATACAATCACCGAGGTGCTCTAAATGTTCCTCACGAATACACGAATACACTAGGATATCATCGATAAAAACTATGACGAACCTATCGAATACATTTGGAATACTTAGGTTCCATCAAATCATAAATCTTTGTAGGGCATTAATTCGAACCAAATGGCATCACGAAACTCATAATGTCGTAGCGTGTCACGAATCTTTGTCTTAGGTACATCACTCTCACGAACTCTCGGCGGTGATATCAGGCCTCGAGTCTATCTTGGGTATCTTTCAAAGTCCTTGGAGTTGATGATAACTCATCGATTCTAGGAGTGGATGCGATTCTTAGGATGTAACTCTTTGTTAAATTTTTGTAAATCTATGCACAGTGCAACTCCCGTCTTTCTTTTCACGAAAGAAGAGCGGAACCCATGGGGATATCAAACTAAATAAATCCTGCATGATTCTTCTAAGCCGGGCCTTAAGCTCCTCAGGCTCTGCGAGAGCCATCCTATAAGGAGGAATGGAAATGGCTCAGTCCCAGGGATCAAATCAATGGTGAACTCCACCTCTCTATACGGAGGCCAAGCACGCAATATCATGCAGGGAATACATCAAGAAAACTCTCAGCTGCTGGAATCTCATCGATATAGTCCCTCTTCCTGTCTCCACCCATAGCTAGATCTTTGACAACCCTTCACCAAAGGCATTCTGCTTGACCTTATGGAGATCATATTGAAGATAACTCTCACAGCATTCCCACTGAACTACCTCCAATTTCCCTGGTCTATACAGCTTTACTTCCTTTTCATAACAATGCGATGTGGCTCACATGGCGAGACGGCCAATCCATGTCGAGGCCATCAAAGTCCCTCATATCTAAGGCTACAAGATCTGCTGGGAACTCCTGTCCCTCAATGAGGAACTCCTACTATCTCGACTTCTCTATCTGCTGATATGGATCTGTTTGTAGGGAAACTCTCATACGACCCTCTAATGGCTGGGTCTCTATCAACGATCTAGAATGGCTTGGATGCAAATGAATGCATAAGCTCACAGGTTACTAAATGTATATGCCATCATGATCAAGGGGATAGAAAATAATACCAATGACCACATACATTTGCATACGCATCTTCTTGAGGAATCTGACATATACTGGCTTTGAGTGCGGGGCTCTGTTTGTATCCACCGGGGTCTCTACCTACACCCACGACCACCTCTACTGCTTGGTGTGTTGGCCCCTCTTGCAGAGGAAACCTCCTGAGACTTATGTATGCTCATCCTACGAATGGGAGTAGCTAGGCGCTCTTGATGTTTGCATGTCGGTGAGGACACTCCCTAATGAAATGGCCTTCCACGGCCATGATTAGAGCTTTCTGTCTTTTGAATCCTCTTACACTCCCAGTGATGTCGTTTCGACATATATGACATCTGGGAGGAATACTTTGGGTGCCTTTGCTAGCAGCTGGGGGCCTCAGTCCACGACGGTATTTGCTCGACACACTTTCATTGCTATAACCTCTGCTCTTGCTTTTCTTTGGCGCTGTGCATCTGAGCTTTGTTGGAAGTGCACGAGATTGCACTCCTCTTCACTTTCTTGCCTACTCGATACAAGATGGCGTGAACAACCGCTCTCAGGCGGCCTCGGTATGTCTAAATCTATTACGAGGAACTGCCGACAAATGCACTCACGATTCGGTCTTTGTAGTCACGATAAAAACCTTTTACACTTAGAACTTCATCTGCTTGAATATAGGAACCAATCTAACTAGTTCGAGAACTTAACTCAATTTTGAATCTTTAGCTCGAGAAGAACTATCGATAAGCTCTAAGCTAGATTGGTTATGATATGCCATCAGGATACCTCCTTTCTACGATCCCACATCAATCCTTAGCTTTTTGTCTTCCATTAGGAAGCGGAAAATAAGACTCTTTGCTCATCAGGTGCGACCAGTAACTCCATATCTTTGTTTGCTCTATCATGTCTTGGTACATACGGATCTGCGCCATCCTTGTGGCTTGGCGCCCAGCTTCTGTACTCTCTCTATTGACCTCCCCAGGTTCTTCCCATAACCTCTCACAGGTGGCGGTGGAGGTTCGCGGCTCTTGACAGCGTCGCTATGAGCTATATCATGCAATCTGTGCCACAGCTCTGCCGTAAACAATCCTGGCACTTGAGCTCCCTGGTGGCCCCGGATGAATCGGCGGCATGACTTTCTTCTTTGGAGGATGATTCATAAACGTGATGGAACCAACTTCGTGCTCATCTCCACGAGATGCTGGGACCTTTCGGAGCTTGGCGGAATACTCTCCTAGGGCGACCTCTACGTCCTCTTCACGACATAGTCTTTGTAATTACTAAAAATCCAACTTTTAATACTTTGACTCACTTGATATGTATGTACTTTGAACTTAAACATGCATGGTTGCCAAATACTTATGCTCACACGATGCCACCTTAATACCCCACCCCTTCGGTGGCGGGCGTGCGGCCACTCCACGAAATCGGTAGTTACCTCTAGCGACTAGAAACTCTGTGAAGCGAAGCCGTGGCTGCTTGCTAAAACCTCTGTAAAAGAATTTTCTATTCCCAAACATGATTTTATAAGAATTTCGGCAGCACCATGACTGCATATCGGACATGTCCCAAATTTGTATACATCAATTTACACTTATATCCAAAATATGGCCTTCCAGCATACCAACACATTCTCCCAAAACTACTCTATGTACATACATATGCTCCGATACAAGTTCAAGTATTTCCTTACACAATATTCTTAATTACGACCTTGATATAAATGTCGGGAGAATCTAATCTGCTCCAGGCGTAGGAGTGTATTACACGGAAAATAGTTTTCAAAATACAAACTAATGAGCTAAGCGAGCTCGGTGGTGTATCTTTATAAAATGTTTTGCTTTAGGAAAACATCTCAAAATGTAAATCTCTTTACAATTATTTTTTCAAGCTTTACTTCGCTTTAACACTTGCTTTAAGGTTTCTAAAAATTTTCTTTGCTTGCTTTTGTACTTGCTTTTAAAGTTTCTAAAACTTTTCTTTACTTGCTGCTTGCTTTGCTTTTCTTTAAGAAACATAAAACTCTCATTTATTGCTTGCTTAGAAGTTTATAAAACTTCTCAAAATTTCTTCTTGCTTTCTTTATCCTTGTTTGAAAGTTTCTTAAACCTTTCCACCAAACCTTTTGCTTTAAAGTTTCTCAAAACTTTTTCATAAAAATGGGGCGCATTGGCGCGTTCTTTGAAAATAAAAGCGGGGCACGAGACCAACCGTTTTGCTTTAAAACTCTCAGGAAGCACAGGCGGCCAAGGAGACGATGGTTGATTTTCAAAAGCGTATATTATGTATAAAACATCAACCCTTTGGAGGCTATTTTGTTTACTGTACCCTAGTGAACCGGAAGCACAGGCGACCGTCTTGGGTGGAAGGACACAGGTCCGCATCACCTTTATCCGGTGAATATGGTGGAATTGATCTGCATCACCATAATTTAGTTAGAGCTCATAACCTTATATACTCCTGTACGTGCGACGGTTTACTTTAAATGCATGATGTATGTCCTAGTTTGCCGACCGGGCAAAAACTAAAATGCATGTGAGACACTGACTCCGCCGTGCACGTCACGAATATACGACCGGTTGCTTGCTTAGAACTAGGAAGGCTGTTTTTACCGAACTTTCTTTGCTTGCTTACTTGCTCTTTGTAAATGGTTTTACTTTGAAACCATTTACTTGCTGCTTGCTTGAAAAATGGTTTTATTGTTCAAAACCATTTGCTTGCCTTGTTTGCTTGAAAAAATGGTTTAACTTTTCAAAAACCATTTACTTCCTTGCTTGCTTGCTTAAAAATTGGTTTTACAATTTAAAACCAATGCTTTCTTTTCAAAAATGGCTTAACTCAAAACCATTTGCTTGCTTTTTAACTCATTGCTTGCTTCTTGAAAATGGTTTGCATTCAAAACCATGAAATACCAGTGTAAACAGTTTATAATAATAATAATACACTAGTATTTGGAAAATGAGTTTAAACCTTTCAGCGCTCTTTTCTTCTTAAACTTGAGCCTGATTCACAACTTTCCCGCCTTTGCTTTTAGCCTACACACTCGATGTATTAGATCCTGCGTCCCGGCGCAGCAAGCAATTTGCACACTTTGTCTTTACAATTAAAATTACCGGGAAAATATGTGGGCCCCAGAGGAAATGCCATTCCACAGGCATATGGCTGAGTTCTAGACTAAAGGGACTTCCATATAGTCTAAAAACACCAAAACATTTAAAGTGCATCCCCGACTGTTTGAATAAAATCCTGAAATTTTAATCAAAGCGTCAACAGATCAGAAATTCAGCCGATTTGTCAGAAAATAGTCCCAAGAATTTCCTAAAATTTCCTGAATTCCTAAACTCAATCTAAAAATTTTGATTTTGAATTTATGGCCTTTAAGAATATTTAAGCCATTATATAGCCTTTAGGCTCGAAATAATACAAGTAGGAAAATTTCACCTCTTAGCCTTGACAAAAGCCAAGATTTTGGTGTCCACGCGTAGCTCTCGTCGCGTAGAGTAACTTAAACTTTGGTTCGAAAAATTCTGGCCAATTAGAATAGCGTAGATGCGAGGAAAAACTAAAAATTTGGGTTTCGCATATTTACAATTCTCGATGAAATCTGTGTTTGGTACTCCGCAGCGTAGCCCTCGTCGCGTAGAGCACTTTTCGTGTTTATCACGACGAAATCCGACGGTCAGATTTTCGTAAATCTGAGAATGAATCTAAGAGAAAAAAAATTAAAACTCTCTCCTTCTCTCCTCCACGCTTCTGCTTTGTAGGTTTGTTCCTCCTGCATCATTTTCTTTTGTTGTTGTTTGTCTTTTTTTTTTTCTTTTTCTTTTGATGTGGGACCCATGTCCCACTTTTCTTTCTTTCTACATGGTTTGACCCAGCTTGATTTATTTTGTCGGTTTCAAATTTTATATATCCTAAATGAATATTCTTTAACTATTTGCCATTTTTGAATTTTCAAAATCCAGTTTCGGGTTCAGCTTTAAACTCGTCGCTAAATTGCTTAAAATATTAGGCTGTGCCGGAATTAAGCGAAACTTTTCTGATTTACTAGATTTCGTGAGGAGCGAACAACAGCGCAGTCCGTTTCGTCATCGAGATCTACGAAATTTGAACTTCCACGAAAAATTACGGCGAATTCATTATTATTATTTTACTATTTAAACTTCCTTAATTATACTTTCACCCCTCGACTTTCCTTAATTGTAAGTTGTCTCAAGCATTTAAATATTGCAATTCAACTTTTGAAATTGTATTGTGGCCCATCTCTACTTGATTATGATTTCCATATCCTTTTATGTGTCTACATTGTACCCTTGGTTTAATACCACAAATTAGGGTTCCATAAACTTTCATTTCCTGCTTTAGTCTCCAAAATACTCTGATGTGACCTTGGTACTCTTATACACCCCTACAGTCTCATGTACTGTACACTCTCTCGGGACGGGGTGTTACAAAGCAAGTAAAGAAAAGTTTTAGAAACTTTTAAAAGCAAGCAAGTACAAAAGCAAGCAAGCAAAGAAAAGTTTTAGAAACTTTTAAAGCAAGCAAATCAAAGAAAAGCTTAAAAAATATTTGGCAAAGGTTTTATATTTTTGAGATGTTTTAGGAAAAACAAAACCTTTTATAAAGCATACACTCCCAGGCCGTTTGGCTCATTATTTTCCATTTAAAAACTATTTTCAGTGCAGTGCATAGGTATTTGGAGCATAATAGGGTTTGTCTGACATTGTACAAGTCTTCATTAATTAAGAATATTGTGTAGGAAATACTTTGAACTTGTATAATGGAACATATGTATGTACATAGAGTAGTTTGGCGAAGTATGTTAGGTATCTTTGGTTGCCATATTTTGGATATAGTGTAAATTGGATGTATACGAGATTTGGGACATGTCCCTATATCACATTGTTATCTTTGCAAAATTTTATAAAATCATAAGTTTTAGAAAAGAAAAATTTTTATAGGAGGTTTTGCAAGCGTGCGAGCTGACCGGGAGTTCCAGTGGTTAGGGTAACGGCTGGGGTTTACGTGGGTGGCAACACGCCCCGCCTTGGAAGGGGGTGGGGGTGTGTCATGCGTGCTTTTAAAAGTTTATAAAACTTTTAATACTTGCTTGCTTGCTTTAATTTGCTTTTCTTTAAAAGTTGTAAAACTCTTATTTCTTTCTTGCTTAGAAGTTTATAAAACTTCTCATAATTTTTCTTGCTTGCTTGCTTTATCATGTTTGAAAAGTTCTTAAAACCTTTCACAAACATTTGCTTTAAAAAGTTTCTCAAACTTTTTCATAAAAATGGGAGCTTGAGCTCAACCACATGCTTTGAAAATAAAACCGGGAGCTTAGGTACCGGCCGTCGTTTAAATCTAGCGGGAGGCTTGGCTCAACCGTTGCTAAAGCTTCTCCGGAGGCCTTGGCGAGCCGGGAATAATAGTTGATTTTCAAAACAACGTATCATGCTTATAAAACATCAACCCGTGAAGGCTATTTTTGCTTATCATGCCACACAGTGAACACGGGAACCTATGTGACCGATGGGTGGAAGGACCTTTGTCAGCGTCACCTTTTCATTTTCCGGTGAATATGGTGGGGTATTCTCGTGTCGCCATCACCATATGATTAGAGCTCCTTAACCTTATATATACCCACAATGCGTGCCACGGTCTCCTTTAAATGCATGGTGTATGTCCTAAGTTTGCCGACCAGACAGCTAATGCATGTATGAAATCCTAACACCACCGTTGCGTGCGGGATACCTGCAACCGGTTTGCTTGCTTAAAACTAGGAAGGCCTTGTTTCTAACCTTTCATTGCTTACTTGCTCTTTGTAAAATGGTTTTACACTTTGAAACCATTTAGCACTTCACTTGAAAAATGGTTTGTTATTCAAAACCATTTGCTTGGTTCCTTAACTACTTCAAAAATGGTTTAACTTTTTCCAAAAACCATTTACTTACTAACCTTGTAGTATGGTTTTTACAATTTAAAACCAATGCTTGCTTTCAAATGGTTTAACTCAAAACCATTTGCTTGCTTTTTATCTCATTGCTTGCTTCTTGAAAATGGTTTGCATTCAAAACCATAAAATACCAGTGTAAAGCAATTTGTAATAATAATAATAATAATAATACACTAGTATTTGGAAAAATGAGTTTAGAACACTCACCTCTTTGCTTGCTTAACTTGAGCACCGTTCCACACTTATCCCGCCTTTACTTTAACCTCTGACTCAAGCGAATACGACCCAGAAAAATTAATGCGCATAACTTACGTACTTCCTAGACTTAGTCACACTCTTCATACTCTTTTTAAAGTTAAGATGCGAAGGGTTCTATTCCAATTGGAATCACCCAATTCGGAGCACCGAAACTCAAGTTACGTTCGAAACAACCCGGACTACTCTATGTCCAAAGCTGATGCAGGAATTTTTCTTGCACATGGCCCCACTTTAAGTGAATTTTTAGGCCACTTAGGATCATAATTTGACGATGCCTACTTCTTAAGTTTTGTTCTCCTTGAAGTCTATTTTACGTGCCCTTGAATCACTCAAATCAGGATGAAATGAGAGATTATAAGCTAAAAATACGAAAACTAGTCGAAGCTTGGAAAGCAGACAAGTCCTACCATTGGGACTTATACCAGTAGGACTTGGCCAAAAATGACGAAGCAAGTCCTACCGGTAGGACTTTCTATTGTACCGGTAGGACTTACCGAAATGCCCAGATTTTGTTATTTCTCCCACTTTTGATGCCAATTCACTCCATATAACTATAATTCATAATACCTCCAAAAACTAACTTGGGAATCATCTAAAAACAACTCCACAACATAGTGAATTGGTGTTTGGAAACTCAAAACCCAAACCTTAGGTAGAAAATCCAAGAACACTACCTGAGTCCACCAATTCTTTAACATCATGTATTTGATGATTCCAACTTTCTTTAAGGGTTTACTCCACAACCCCCACAAATCAAAGGAAGCAATGTGCTCTTTGCACAAAACCTAGATCAAGGAGAACTAATCTCCATACCCCAGAAACCTAGAAATCAAAAAATACACTAAGGCAAACACATCAAACACATACCTTGATCTTGCTCTTCTCCTCCTCCTTCTTCCTTCTCTTCCTCCTCTTGGCTCTCTCTCCTCCTCTTCAAAACCGTGAACCCTAGCTTTGGAGACCAAAATGTGATTTTGGTTTTTAATTCTCCTTTTTGTTAAATTAACTTTCCATTAATTGCAAATACCCCTCTTCTTTTAAAAATTGAAATTGTAACTTATTCAATTTCTACTATGGCCCATCTCTAATTTGTTTATGACTTACATATCCTTTGCTCAATGACAATTGTACCCTTAAGCTGATACAAATTTCTGGTTTCCAAAATTCATCATTTCATATTTTAGTCTCCAAAATATTTCAGTGTGACATAGTACATCTTTATTGAGACCCCACCGCCAGTATTACCTCATGGGTACCCTTCAGGTGGAAGCTCACTCATAGGATATCCTCATTCCCAGAGTTCCTTCGCACTCCCAGGGTCGAACCCGGGACCTGGGGTCTTTGGTCCAATGGGAAGCATCTGCGGTGCCGTGAGCTACTAGCTCGGTTGGTACCCAGAAGATATCCCCGATGGACAGACCCTAGGTCTGAAATCTCTGGGCAAAACCAGAGAGTGGTGTCTCTGCCAGTGACACCCAGTACCTGAGTGAGTGCGAAGAATGGCTCAATAAGGCGCCACATTTGTGGAGCCCCGCCGTGACCACCTCATGGGTACCGCCCGGTGGAGAGCTCACTCATAGGATATCCTCATTCCCCTTTGAGTTCCTTTTAGCCTCGGAGGTCGAACCGGGGACCTAGGGTCTTTAGTCAATGGGAAGCATCTGCAGTGCCGGCTGGTAGTAGCTCGGTTGGTACGAAAATGCTTCCCGACAACTAAGACCCAGTCTGGATTGAAGCGGGAGGCTTGAAGCACGATGAGTGGGCTGTCGGTGACTACTGAAGAAGTACCTGGTCACAGTGAGGCTCGCCACAGCTCGCTGCTGTTAATGAACCCCCCGCCCTTACGTGACCACCTCATTAGGTACCCTTCGGTGGAAGCTCACTCATAGGATATCCTCATTTCCCCTTGAGTTCCTTTCGCCTCCCGGAGGTCGAACCCGGGACCTAGGGTCTTTAGTCCCGATGGGAAGCATCTGCGGTACCGTAGTAGCTCGGTTGGTACGAAGATGCTTCCCGATGAACTAAATGGAGTGCGAGTTGAGCAGGGAGAAGAACCGTGAGTGAGGGCTGTCTATGAACTCCACGAGTCTGCTGGCAGTGAGAATGCACAATAAAGCCTTTTATTGTGGGGTCCACACCCTTCGTGACCACGGGGTGCCCTTCAGGTGGCCCACTGTGGGGTCCACCCTTCGTAACCCGCAGGTGCCCTTCGGGTGGTCCGCTCCACGGGAATATCATGCCTCCCTGAGCGTTTTCTTTACGCCTCCGTGGGACTCGAACCCGGGACCCGGGGGCTTAAGGTCGATGGGGCATCTCTACTACAAGCCATTTAGCTCGGTTAGTGCAGAAAATGTAACCGAATTGAATTAAAAACACAGGTCTGGTTAATACAAGGAGGCGAAAGGCTGATAAGAATGAGGATATCACATGGTGAACTTCCACTGAAGGGTACCCGTAGTGATCACGAGAAGGGTAAGTCACTAATAAAAAGCCTTTGGCTGTGAGACCCCCACCCTTCGTGACCACCTCATGGGTACCCTTCGGTGGAAGGCTCACTCATAGGATATCGCCATTCACGAATTCCTTTCGCCTCCCGGAGATTCGAACCCCGGGACCTAGGGTGCTAGTCAATAGGAAGCATCTGCGAGGTACCAAACGAGCTCTTGTCGGTTCGTCTGAAGATCCTGCATGAACAAAACCCTAGGTGGCTCTACAGGGAAAGCGAAAAACACCGGTGAAATGAATATCTGTAGTAGCTGAAAAATGCATGAGTCGAAAGTGAGGAATCTCCTCCCACCCACGGTGTCATGCATGGAGCTACCGGGACGGGGTGTTCTGAGGAGGCTTCTGCCGCAGATTTTCTAAAAGTGGGCGTGGGTAGCAGCCTCCACTTGTGTGCATGGGTTGTGGCGGGTAGTCAACGGACCCCCGGGTTTTGGGGCGTCACAAATACAATTAATTTCAAATATAAAAATGAATTTTTTTAATATCTGTCTGTCAAAAATCGGTCCACAAAATTTGTGAATTACTCAAATCCGTCCACAACTTTGTGAGCCTACGTCACAAAATAGTGGCGGAAACACAGGTCAGATCACAATTTTCTTTCGACTTGTGACCATTTGTGATAGATATCTATTTTTAAAAAAATTCATTTTATATTTTTTAATTTGTATTAGAAACTATTTCCAAAATATTCTAATGTTTGAAAATATTATAAACTATTTGGAACTTATTATTAATATATGTAGTGCTATTTTGTGTAATTGTTTTTTTTAATTTTTTGAAAATTTGTGATATTTCAATATTTTTAAATTGTATGTATAATTTTGTACGACTATAGTTATAAAAAATGTAAAAATTAGAATAAATAATTTATATCATGCTACGATGTTACAAAATTTGACATTATTAAAATTTGTGATATTTGAAAATAAATTTTTATTTTATCACCATCGGGGCATAGCTAATTGAAGCAATTTGTTAAACTATATATTGAAATAGAGGCACCGATTATGTTTACAAAAGTCTGAACTATTCCTATAAGTTGTTGAATCAATCTTGGACTCCTTAATAATATTCTTTTGTAATATTTTAAATTTTTTATAATACAATTAATTTCAAATATAAAAAATGAATTTTTTAATAAGCTATGCATCTACAAATGTCCGGTCACAAATTTGTGACGGAATGATAATTCCGTCACAACTTTGGCGGAATTTTCCTTCACAAAATATTGACGAAACACAATTCGTCCTGAATTTTCTAACCGACTTGTGACCATTTTGTAACCGATATCTATTTTTTTAAAAAAAATTCATTTTATATTTTTAATTTGTATTAAAACTATTTCAAAATATTCTAATTTGAAAATATTATAAACTATTTGGAACTATTATTAATATATGTAGTGCTATTTTGTGTAATTGTTTTTTAATTTTTTTTGGCATTTGTGATATTTCAATATTTTAAATTGTATGTATAATTTTTATGCGACTATATAGTCATAAAAAATAATAAAAATTAGAATAAATAATTTATATCATGCTACGATGTTACAAAATTTGACATTATTAAAATTTGTGATGTTGAAAATAAATTTTATTTTTCACCATCAGGCATAGCTAATTGAGTAATTTGTTAAACGCTATATATTCGAAATGGCTCGATTATGTTTACTAAGTCACGAACTATTCTCGTTGTTGAATCAATCTTGAGACTCCTTAATAATATTCTTTTAAATATTTTTTTTTAAATTTTTATAAGACAATTAATTTCAAATATAAAAATGAATTTTTTAATAGCCCCATCTGTCACAAATGGGTCACAAATTTGTGGCGGGTGTAAATCCGTCACAACTTGTGACAGAAATTTATTCCCGTCACAAAATAGTGACGGAAACACAATCCCGTTACAATTTTCATAGGCTGTGACCATTTTTGTGACCGATATCTATTTTTTAAAAAAATTCATGTTTATATTTTTCAATTTGTATTAGAAACTATTTCAAAATATTCTAATGTTTTAATATTATAAACTATTTTGAATTTTATTATTAATATATGTAGTGCTATTTTGTGTAATTGTTTTTTTTTAATTTTTTGAAAATTTGTGATATTTGATATTTTAAATTGTATGTATAATTTTGTATCACGACTATAGTCATAAAAATAATAAAAATTAGAATAAATAATTTATATCATGCTCTGATGTTACAAATTTGACATTATTAAAATTTGTGATATGTGAAAATAAATTTTTATTTTATCACCATCGGGCATAGCTAGTGAAGCAATTTGTTAAACTATATATTCGAAATAGACAATTATGTTTACTAAATGCGAACTATTCCTATAAGTTTGTTGAATCAATCTTGGACTCCTTAATAATATACTTTTTTAATATTTTTAAAATTTTTATAATACAATTAATTTCAAATATAAAAATGAATTTTTCAATAATATGCATCACAAATCGTCACAAATTTGTGACGGAATTATCGTCACAACTTTGTGGCGGGTACTATTCGTTACAAAATAGTGGCGAAACACAATTCGTCACAATTTTCTAACAGACTTGTGACCATTTTTGTGACCGATATCTATTTTTAAAAAATTCATTTTATATTTTTTAATTTGTATTAGAAACTAATACAAAATATTTAATGTTTGAAAATATTATAAACTATTTTAGATTTTATTATTAATATATGTAGTGCTATTTTGTGTAATTGTTTTTTTTAATTTTTTGAAAATTTGTGATATTTCAATATTTAAATTGTATGTATAATTTTGTACGACTATATAGTCATAAAATAATAAAAATTAGAACAAATAATTATATCATGCTACGATGTTACAAAATTTGACATTATTAAATTTTGATATTTGAAAATAAATTTTTATTTTATCCACCATCGGAGCATAGCTAATTAAGCAATTTGTTAGTATATATTGAGAAATAAGTACCGATTATGTTTCTGAAAATCTGAACCATCACCTCTCAGTTGTTGAATCAATCTTGGACTCCTTAATAATATTCTTTTGTAATATTTTTAAATTTTATAATACAATTAATTTCAAATATAAAAATGAATTTTTAATAATGTCTGTCTAAATCGGTCACAAATTTGTGTGAATGATAAATCCGTCACAACTTTGTGGCCAGATTTGATAGTCACAAAATAGTGACGGAAACACAATTCCGTCTGAATTTTCTTATTTTTATTGTGAATTTGTGACCGATATCTATTTTTAAAAAATTCATTTTTATATTTTTAATTTGTATTAGAAACCTTCAAAATATTCTAATGTTTGAAAATATTATAAACTATTTGGAACTTTATTATTAATATATGTAGTGCTATTTTGTGTAATTGTTTTTTTTTAATTTTTTTGAAAATTTGTGATATTTCAATACTAAATTGTATGTATAATTTTGTACGACTATATAGTCATAAAAATAATAAAAATTAGAATAAATAATTTATATCATACTCACGATGTTACAAATTTGACATTATTAAATTTGTGATATTTGAAAATAAATTTTTATTTTTCCACCATCAGGCATAGCTAATTTGAAGTAATTTGTTAAACTATATATTAAAATAGGCTCGATTATGTTTACTAAAGTACGAACTATTCCTATACGTTGTTGAATCAATCTTGGACTCCTTAATAATATTCTTTTTAAATATTTTAAATTTTTATAAGACAATTAATTTCAAATATAAAAATGAATTTTTTAATAAGC
Source organism: Tetrastigma voinierianum (assembly GCA_016808115.1). Taxonomy (NCBI): domain Eukaryota; kingdom Viridiplantae; phylum Streptophyta; class Magnoliopsida; order Vitales; family Vitaceae; genus Tetrastigma; species Tetrastigma voinierianum. Next base: position 31,581 of record JAEQBH010008504.1, on the reverse strand, counting down.
GTCTGTCTACGTCGGTCACAAATTTGTACTTGGAATTATAAATCCGTCACAACTTTGTGGCGAATTTTATTCGTCACAAAATAGTGACGGAAACACAATTCGTTACAATTTTTGTGACTTGTGATACATTTGTGACCGATATCTATTTTTTTAAAAAATTCATGTTTATATTTTTCAATTTGTATTAGAAACTATTTCAAATGTTCTAATGTTTGAAAATATTATAAAGCTATTTTGAATTTTATTGTAATATATACTTTAGTGCTATTTTGTGTAATTGTTTTTTTAATTTTTTTGAAAATTTGTGATATTTCAATATTTTAAATTGTATGTATAATTTTGTACGACTATATAGTCATAAAAAATAATAAAAATTAGAATAAATAATTTATATCATGCTGCGATGTTACAAAATTTGACATTATTAAAATTTGTGATATGTGAAAATAAATTTTATTTTAGCCACCATCAGGCATAGCTAATTGACAATTTGTTAAACTATATATTCGAAATAGGCTCGATTATGTGTTTACTAAAAATCTGAAGCTATTCATAAGTTGTTGAATCCAATCTTGAATCATAATAATATACTTTTTAATATTTTTTAAAAATTTTATAATACAATTAATTTCAAATATAAAAATGAATTTTTTTCAATAAGCCATGCGTCACGAATCGGTCACAAGTTTGTGGCGGATTATAAATCCGTCACGGCTGTGGCGGGGTGCTATTCCGTTACAAAATAGTGACGGAAACACAATTCGTCTGGTACTCTAACCGACTTGTGTGACCATTTGTGACGATATCTATTTTTTTTAAAAAAATTCATTTTTATATTTTTAATTTGTGTTAGAAACTATTTCAAAATATTCTAATGTTGAAAATATTATAAACTATTTTGAATTTTATTATTAATATATGTAGTGCTATTTTGTGTAATTGTTTTTTTAATTTTTTGAAAATTTGTGATATTTCAATATTTTATTATGTATAATTTTATGCGACCTATAGTGTAAAAAAGCCATAAAATTAAGATCAAATCGACATTTATATCATGCTACGATGTTACAAATTTGACATTATTAAATTTGGCGATATTTGAAAATAAATTTTTATTTTATCACGCCATCGGGCATAGCTAATTGAAGCAATTTGTTAAACTATATATTCGAAATAGGCTCGTTATGTTTACTAAAGTACGAACTATTCCGATAAGTTGTTGAATCAATCTTGGACTCCTTAATAATATACTTTTTTAATATTTTTAGAATTTTATAATACAATTAATTTCAAATATAAAAATAGATTTTTTAATAAGCTATCTTGTCACAAATCGGTCACAAATTTGTAGTGGAATTATAAATCCGTCACAACTTTGTGAGTACTATTCGTCACAAAATAGTGGCGAAACACACGTCACAATTTTCTAACCGACTTGTGACCATTTTTAGTGACTTCGATATCTATTTTTAAAAAGAATTTCATTTTTATATTATTTATTTGTAAAACTATTTCAAAATATTCTAATGTTTGAAAATATTATAAATATTTAGATTTGTATTAATATATGTAGTGCTATTTTATTGTAATTGTTTTTTAATTTTTTTGAATTTGCGATAGTATTTCAATATTTAAATTGTATGTATAATTTGTACGTATATAGTCATAAAAAATAATAAAAATTAGAATAAATAATTTATATGATCTTCACGTTCTGAAATTTGACGTTATTAAATTTGTGATGTTGAAAAATAAGAAATTTTTATTTTATCCATCATTGAAGCGTAGCTAATTAAACTGATTGTTAAACTATATATGGTGTGAAATAAACGATTATGTTTACCTAAAAATCTGAACTATTCCTATAAGTTATTGAATCAATCTTGGACTCCTTAATAATATTCTTTTTTAATATTTTTAAATTTTATAATACAATTAATTTCAAATATAAAAATGAATTTTTTTAATAACAATACGTGCAAATCGGTCACAAATTTGGCGTGGAGTGCACCTAAATCCGTGCAACTTTGGCCAAATAGAGGTATATTAAATACAAAATAGGTAACCAAACGAAATAAAATCACAATTTTCTAGCGAGCTTGTGACATTTTGTGACCGATGTCTATTTTTTTAAAAATTCATTTTACATTTTTAATTTGTATTAGAAACTTCTTTTTAAAATATTCTAATGTTTAAAATATTATAAACTATTTGAACTTATTATTAATATATGTAGTGCTATTTTGTGCTTAATTGTTTTTTTTTAATTTTTTTTTGAGAAAATTTGATATTTCAATATTTTAAATTGTATGTATAATTTTGTACGACTATATAGTCATAAAAATAATAAAAATTAGAATAAATAATTTTATATCATGCTACGATATTTACCAAAATTTGACATTAGCTAAAATTGTGATATTTGAAATAAATTTTATTTTTCCACCATCGGGGGCATAGCTAATTGAAGCAATTTGTTAATATATATTGAAATAGGCTCGATTATGTTTACTAAAGTACGAACTATTCTATAAGTTGTTGGAATCAATCTTGGACTCATAATAATATTCTTTTTTAATATTTTAAATTTTATAAGCTAATTAATTTCAAATATAAAAGTAATTTTTTAATGTACTTATCTGCAATCACAAAATCAGTCACAAATTTGTGGCGAGGAATTATAGAAATCCGTCACAACTTTGTGGCGAGAATTTTTATTCCGTCACAAAGTAGTAAAGCGAAACACAATTCATCACAATTTTTCTAACCGACTTGTGACCATTTGTGACCGATATTTTTTTTTTAAAAAAAATTCATTTTTTATATTTTTTAATTTGTATTAAAACTGCTTCAAAATATTCTAATGTTTGAAAATATAAACTATTTGGAATTTTATTATTAATATATGTAGTGCTATTTTGTGTAATTGTTTTTTTAATTTTTTTTTAAAATTTGTGATATTTCAATATTTTAAATTGTATGTATAATTTTGTACGACTATATAGTCATAAAATAATAAAATTATAATAAATAATTTATATGATGCTCTGATGATACAAATTTGACATTATTAAAATTTGTGATATTTGAAAATAAATTTACTATTTTATCGCCCTTCGGGCATAGCTAGTGAAGCAATTTGTTAAACTATATATTCGAAATATGCTTTCGATTATGTTTACTAAAGTACAATTTATTCTATACGTGTTGAATCAATCTTGGGACATATATGTATTCTTTTTTAATATTTTAAATTTTATATGCAATTAATTTCAAATATAAAAATGAATTTTTGTGTATGCATTCTAGTCAGGTCACAAATTTGGCGGAATTATCATCAGTCTGGCTTTGTAGCCGAATTCCGTCACAAAATGGTAGCGAAACACAATTCCGTCTGATTTTCCAACCGACTTGTGACCATTTTATCTGACGATATCTATTTTTTTAAAAAAATTCATTTTATATTTTCAATTTGTATTAGAAACTATTTTAAAATATTCTAATGTTTGAAAATATTATAAACTATTTGGAACTTTATTATTAATATATGTAGTGCTATTTTGTGTAATTGTTTTTAATTTTTTTGAAAATTTGTGATATTTCAATATTTTTAAATTGTATGTATAATTTTGTATGCGACTATATAGTCATAAAAAATAATAAAAATTAGAATAAATAATTTATATGATATACGATGTTACAAATTTGACATTATTAAAATTTCTTGATATTTGAAAATAAATTTTTTATTTTATCACCATCAGGTAACATAAGCTAATTAGGCAATTTGTTAGAAGCTATATATTCGAAATAGGCTCGATTATGTTTACTAAAAAGTCACGAACTATTCACATAAGTTGTTGAATCGATCTTGGACTCCTTAATAATATACTTTTAATATTTTTTAAGTTTTTATAATACAATTGGTACCAAATATAAAAATGAATTTTTTTTTAATAATGCTCGACACACCCCACCCTACCGTGACAGGTGTGCAGAGCAATCCATAAGAAATCCAGTAGATTGCAACTGCGACTAGAAATCTGTGAGCGAAGCGATATTGCTTGCTTAAACCTCTATAAAAATTTTTTCTTTTGGCCCCCTGCTTAGGATTTGGTAAAATCTTAGCATTGGAAAAACCGACATAATGTTTGCACATAGTCTAATTCAAATCTGTATACATCAATTTACACTATATCAAAATATGGCAGCTTGACATACCAACACGTTCCCTTAAAACTACTCTATGTACATACATATGTTCCATTACAAATTCAAAGTATGTTCTTACAAAATATAATTAATACCGACACTTAAGCGATGTAGGGACCAATCCTATTGTGCTCAGCGTCTTGCGTGCACATTACTTGGAAAATAGTTTTTAAAATGGAAACTAATGAGCTAAGCATTTCGGTGAGTGGCTCTTTTATAAAGGTTTTGCTTTTCACGAGAAAACATCTTAAAAATGTAAAACTCTCTTTAATTATTTCGAAGCCTTTCTTTGCTTTGCTTGCTAAAAGTTTTCAAAACTTTTCTTTGCTTACTTGCTTTATTTTGCTTTTCTTTAAAGCTTGTAAACTCTTATTTCTTGCTTGCTTAGAAGTTTATAAAACTTCTCCTCTTTCTTTTCTTTGCTTGCTTTACCTTGTTTGAAAAGTCTCTTAAAACCTTTCACAAACCTTTGATTTAAAAGTTTCTCAAAACTTTTTCATAGCAGGAGCTTGGCTCAACCGCATGCTTTGAAAATAAAACCGGGAGCTTAGCTCAGTAGTCGTTTGAAATCTAGCGGGAGCTTGGCTCGACCGTTTGCTTTAAAACTCTCGGAAGCCTTGAACGGGAACCAATGGTTGATTTTCAAAGCGTAATATCATGTTTGTAAAACATCAACCAATGGAAGCCTATTTTTGCTTATCATGCCCTAGTGAACACGAGGAACCTATGCTCAAGTGGAATTAGAAAGGACCTTTGTCCGCGTCACCTTTTCATTTTCATTTTCCGGTGAATTATGGTGGAATTGACCTCGATGTGCAGCCATCACCATACTTAGTTAGATTCAAATGCTCTAGAACGTGTCACCAAAAGTCTAGCTAGCAATTAGGAGCTGTTTCGCAATTATTATATTTTGCTTGCTTTGCTTGCTCTTTGAAAAATGGTTTGTTAAAACCATTTGCTTGTTGTATTTACTTGAAAAATGGTTTAATTATTCAAAAACCATTTGCTTACTAACTTATTTGCTTGCTTGCTTGAAAAATGGTTTCATTTTAAAACCAATCTTGCTTTTTCAAAATGGTTTAACTCGACCATTTACTTTCATTTCCATCATGGCTTAAATCGAACCATTTGTTTACTTTTTCAATTCTGGTATGATTAAGGATGCATCAGGATATTACTTGCTTTTAACTTCATTCTTGCTTCTTGAAAATGGTTTGCATTCAAAACCATAAAATACCGATTAATAAAAGCAATTTGTAATAATAATAATAATAGTACACTAGTATTTTGGAAAAATGAGTTTAAGAACACTCACCTCTTTGCTTGCCTTAGCGAGCAGTTCCACACTTGCTCCTTACTTTAACCTACAACTCCAAGCGATCTGACGACACAAAATTGTCCAGCATAACTTAACGTGCTTCCTAGACTTAGTCACACTCTTCATACTCTTTTAAAGCTAAGGTGCTAAGGGTTCTATTCAACTGGAATCACAGTCGAGACACCGAAACTCAAGTTACGTCGAACAACCGATTTACTCTATGTCCCAGAGCGTGCAGGAATTTTTTCTTTGTATTTACTTTGAGTGAATTTTTAGGCCACTTAGGTTCATAATTTGACGATTCCTACTTCTTAAGTTTGTTCTCCATGAGAAGTCTATTTTACGTAGCCACTTGAATCCTCAATCGGATAAAGAAATGAGAAGTTATGGCTAAAATACGAAAACTGGTCAACGGGAAAACCGAACAAGTCCTACCCGGTAGGACTTAACTACTGATGGACTTGGCCAAAAATGACCAGAGAAGTAAAAGTCCCTACGGTGGGAAACTTTCCTATTGTACCAGTAGGACTTACAGAAATGCCCAGTTTATTTATTTCTCCCACTTTGATGCCAATTCACTCCATATAACTTCTATAATTCATAATACCTCCAAAAACTAACGGAAATCATCTAAAAACAACAACTCCACAACATGTGAATTGGTGTTTGGAAACTCAAAACCAAAACCTTAGGTGAAAAATCCAAGAACACTACCTAAGGTCCACCAATTCTTTTTTAAACATCATGTAATTTGATGATTCAAGTTTCTTTTACATCAGTGGGGTTTTACTCCTGCTTAACCATTCAAAAGAGCTTCATGTGTCTTTGCCCTTGAGCTAGATCAAAGGAGAACTAATCTCCATACCCAAGCCCTAGAAATCTAGCCACTTGATTCTAAGACAAAGGCATACCTTAATCTTTGGACCTCTCTTCTTCCTTCTTCTTCCTTCTCTCTTCCTCTTATCTTGGTTTCTCTTCTCCTCTCGCCAAATCATTGAACCACAGCCTTTGGAACCAAATGAGACATTTTGGGTTTAATTCTCCTTTTGTTAAATTAACTTTCATAAGTGCCAAATGGCCTCATCTTTTGTTATTGCAATTGTAACTTATTCAATTTCCACTATGGCCCGTCTCTACACCTTAAATTTTGATTTTCATATTCTTTTGCTAAATGACCATTTCACCCTTGGTTTAATACCACAATTTCCGGTTTCCATAATTTCTCATTTCATATTTTTAGTCTCCAAAATATTTCAGTGTGACACTTGGTACTCTTATACACCCCTACAGTGTCATGTACTGTAGACTCTCTCGGGACGGGGTGTTACAAAATCCTCCCTCCTTAGGAACATTTAGTCCTCGAAATGAAAACTAAACTCGAAAGAGGAACATACCTCGTCAGAATAAGTAGAGTCACCCGATGGGCGCATGCGGGCCTCACGGCTCCCAAGTAGGCGCCTCCCTCTCATGATTCTTATAAGACTTTAACTAATGGAATCCTTTGCTTCTCAACTTTTGTTCCTTGTGATCTACAATGCGCACGGTATCTCTCCTCATAGGTCGAAATTCTCCTTTAATTGCCTTGGTTGCTCTCTCAATACATGTGAAGGATCAGGGATATATTTCTCAACATTGATACATGGAAAGTATCCTTGAATCATGACAACTGCGGGGGTAACTGTCACATGTGGCCTACGGCCCCACACATCACGATCTCATAAGGTCCAATATACCTCGGACTAAGCCTCGTTTCCCAAATCTCAACACACCTTTCAGGTGAAATCTTCAAAAAGACTTTATCACCTATTTCAGCGCAAGTCTCGTGGTTGTTTTCATAGCACTACGTCTATCTCTTGCTATCTTTAAGTTTATCACGAGACAACTTTCACGCTTTCTGAAGTGATGCGTGCCTAGTTCGGGGCCCTCTTGGTCTTCTCGCAACATATTCCGACCTGCTGGAGTCCTACATTTCCTGCCATAAGCGCCTCAAATGGAGCCATATCTATCTTTAGTTGATAGCTGAAATTGGCCAGGCAAACTCCATTAGTGCTAAGTGGTATACAACTTCCTTTGAATTCCATCACACAAGCTCTTAAGCATATCTCTACTTGTCTGAATAGTCCTCTCAGTATCCATAAATACGAGGATGAAATCTTTGTGTGCTAAAATGTAGGCGATCCCTATATTTGTTTGTAAATAGGCAAAACCTAGATGTGAACCTGGGGTCTCAATCTGACACTATCGAAAATGGAACCCCATGAAGTCCTCATATTTCATTCACATACTGGCTTGTGACTTTTCAGTAGATCCTCGACATTAAGCTGGTAGTGTGAACATTAAATCGATCAACCTTCAACCCCATATAGCATCATCTTTGCTCTCACGGGTTAAGTGGAAGACACATCACAAATCCATAAATGATCTTCTCCCATTTCCATCTTTGGAATAGGAATTAGTTATCTTCCTGCGGGCCTACGTGCTGCACGCTTCCTGGCGACGGGTTAAGGCACCTAGAAACGAGGCTTCATTTGTAACACCACAGTCAGAGAGTGTCTGATGTAATCTTGTAGGAAGTGTATAAGAGTACCAGTGTCACATTAGCATAGTGTTTGGAGACTAAAGTAGGAAATGAAAGTTTATGGAACCGAATTTGTGGTATTAAACTGAATTTTAAATAATATTAGCAAAAAGGATATATAAGGCATAATTAAGTTAGAGATGGGCCATAGTAGGAATTTCAAAGTTGGAGTGCAATATTTAAATGCTTGAAGACAAATTTACAATTAAGGAAAGTTGAGGGTGAAAGTCAAATTAAGGAAGTTTAAATAGTAAAATAATAATAATAGGTGCACCGGAATTTTTTGGGGGAAGTCTCAAAGAAATTCTCTAGAATCTGGATAATGGCATTTCTTGTAGTTAAATTAAGTCTGGCAAATCTAGTAACCTAAGAAAGTTCGTTTAATTAAGAACAGTTGAGATATTACATGAATTTCTAGAGCGACGGATAAAAGGTGAAACACAGCGGGATTTTGAAAATTAGAAAATGGCAAATAGTTAAGAATATTTAATTAGGATAGAAAATTAGGCAAGGACAAATAAATTATTTGAAATTTGAAACGGACGAAAAGTGGAATAAAGGACATGTAGGTCCCCGCATCAAAAGAAAAAAAAAAAGAAGTTAAAAATAAAGAATAAAGCTGACGGCAGAGAGGATGGACGGAGCGCAGTGCGACGAATTATCCTTTTAAATTTTTTTCTTTTTACTTTCTTCAGTTTACGAATCGTAAGAAGTGGATTCTCAGTTGGATAAACAAAAGTGCTCTGGCGAGGGCTACGGCGTGAGTGCAACCATGATTTCACTTAGAGAATTCGGGTAAATATCAGAGCAAAATTTTGGTTTTCTGAGATCTACTTCTTCACAGTGGTCGAATTTTTCGGACGAGTTTAAATTACTGCGCGACGGAAGGCTGCAGCGTGGACACCAAAATCTTGGCTTTTTGTCAAGGTTGAAGAGGTGGGAAATTTTTCTACTTGTATTATTTCGAGCCTAAAGACTATATAATGGCTTGGAATATTCTTAGAGGCCATAAATTCAGTCCCAAAATTTTTAGATTGAGTTTAGGAATTTTTGGGAAATTTTAGGAAATTTTGGGACGCTATTTTGAGACGATGGGTGAATTTACAGGGCTGTTCGAAACGATTTTGATTTAAATTTGAGATTTTATTGACAGTCTATGAAATTTTGAAATACTGGTGTTTTTAGACTATATGGAAATCCCTTTATTAAATCTAGCCATATGCACAGAATGGCATTGGGATATTTATATTTTACAGAAAATTTTAATTGTAGCGTAGAGAGTGTGCAAATTGCTTAGTTGTCTTGTGTGTGTGATCTAATACATCGAGTGTAGGCTAAAAATAAAAGGCAGGAAAGTTTAATGGAGCGTATAGTTGTGAGAAAGAATTGAATATTTCTATTCATTTAAAATCTTAGTGTATTATTATTATTATAAGCATTTCTACATTGGTATTTCATGGTTTTGATTTGCAAACCATTTTCAAGAAACAAGCAATGAATTAGAAATCAGCGAGATGTGTGTGGTTTTGGGTTCATCATTTTGAAAAGTAATAATCGTTTCTAAATTGTAAACCATCTTTCAAGCAAGCAAGTAAGTAAATGGTTTTTGAATATTAAACCATTTTTCAGCAGCAGCGAATGGTTTAAATATAAAACCATTTTCCAGGCAAACAAACAAACATAATCAGCAACAAAGATGTTTGTGAAAAACAGGCCTTCCTATTCATGAAAACGCGGTCGGAGGTATTAAATGCGTGCGGTGGTGTTAGGATCTCATACATGCATTTTAGTTTTGCAATTAAGGCCAAGCGTGGGACATACATCATGCATTTAAAGGAAGGCGGTAGCATGCAGGGTATAACAAGTTGTGACTCTAACTAAATTATGGTGATGGCGACCCGGTCGATTACCATATTCGGAAAAAGGTGATGGACCAGGTCCTTCCTTGTACGGTAGTGGGCTTCCGTGTTAACAGGGTATAGAAAGCAAAAATAGGCTCCGGTGGACGATGTTTTATAAGCATAATATCAGTTTTGAAAAATGACCAGTGGTTCTGGTAGCCAGGGCTTGGGAGAGTTTTAAAGCAGCTGATTGACCCAGCTCCGGTTTAGATTTCAAAGCGATCGGTTGAGCCAAGCTCCGATGAGGATTTTAAAGCAAGCAGTTGAGCCCAGGCCAGTTTTATTTTCAAAAGAATGCGGTTAGTGAGGCTCCCGTTTTTATGAGAAAAAGTTTTTGAGAAACTTTTTAAAGCAAAAGGTTTGTAGAAGGTTTTAGAAACTTTTCAAGCAAGATAAAACAGCGACAAGAGTTTTGAGGGTTTCATAAACTTCTAAAGCAAAGAAAAGCAAAGAAATGAGAGTTTTATAAGCTTTTTTAAAGAAAAACAAAGCAAAGCAAGCAAGCAAGTATTAAAAGTTGCATAAACTTTTAAAAGCAAGCAAGTACAAAAGCAAGCAAGCTAGAAGAGTTTTAGAAACACTTGAAAAGCAAGAAAAGCACGGAAAATATTTGTAAAGAGGTTTTACATTTGCAGATGTATAGGAAAAGCAAAAGCCTTTTATAAAAGCATACACTCCACTTGAAACTCGTTTAGCTCATTATTTTGTATTTAAAATTATTTTCAGTACAAATCTGCAAGGCAACATGACATAATAGGGTTTAATCGACATTGTACAAATACATTAATTAAGAATGTAATGTAAGAAATACTTTTAGACTGTATAATGGAGCATATGTATGTACATAGAGTAGTTTTGTGAAAATGTGTTGGTATCTTTGGTTTACCATATTTTGGATATAGTGTAAATTGGATGTATACGGGATTTGGGACATAATATACATATAAATTTGTTATCTTTGCCCGAAATTTATAAAATCTATAAAGTTAGAAAATTTTTATAGAGGTTTTGTAGCTGTCTGGCCGCTTCACGGGAGTTTCTGATGTTAAGTATGGTGGGAGTTTCGTGGGTGGCCGGCTGCCTTATCTTGGAAGGGGTGGGGGTGTGTCAAGGTGGTATCAGAGCAGGTTGTATATAATAACCTAGGACATGAGTAAAGATGATACCACGCAAGGTGGTATCAGAGTATAAGTATTGGCAACCATGCATTTTCGAATTCAAAGTACATATAAGGTGATTCAGTATTAAGCAGTTTGATTTTTTTATACGGCACTATGTCGAGTGAGGGACGTCGCGAAGGTGTCTGGGAAATATTCGAAGTGTTTGGCGTAAATTGCAGGAGGGATGAGCACATAGTTGGTTCCTCTGGCCTCTATGTAGATGACCTCCGGTCGAGAATTTGGACCATCTCGGGCCACGAAGGGCACCCGAGTGCCGGGATTGTTTGCAGTGAGGCGGGTGAAGCGCCGGATTATGGAAATAGTAGCCATAGCGGCGTCGTGATCGCGACCTCCACCACCACCTAGAGAGGTTATTGAAGAACACCGGGAGTGATAGAGGAAATCTGTTTGGGCGCCAAATGTATGATGGCCGTGGTGATCGAGAGGCGGCTTTAGTTATGGGCGTAGACCGCGTAAATAAGGTTTGTACGGAGTTATGGGCTGCTGGAATGAGCAAAGTCTTGTTTTCCGAGTTTTACGATGGAAGCGAGTAAGGATTGGTGGGACGCCGTGGAGAGGAGGTATCCTAATGGCATATCATGGGACCATTCCCTTGAGTTCAGTGAGTTCTCTCAAGTCATAAGGATTGAAAATTGAGGAGTTCTTCGAGGTTAAACCAGAAGAACATGTCGATTAATCGGATTATGAAGAGGTTCTCGGAACTAGTTAGATTGGTTCCATATATTCAAAGTGATGAAGCCGTAGTGCAAAGGTTTTGGCGGGATTCTGGCTCCGGATCGGTACATTTGTGGTGGTTATGAATAGATTTGGGGACACTGGATTGGGGCCGCTCTGAAGTTAGACAACGCTACAGCATGTATCGGAGTGGCGATGAGTAAAGGAGTGCACGAGGCACGTCCAATGGCTTCCGGACGGTCTGAGTAGAAAGAAAAGCAAGAAGCGGAGGTTATAGAGGCCGAAGTGCAATTCGGAATTTATCTGTCGAGATCGGTAGAGGCCCCGGTTATTAGCGATGGCACCAGTATTCCTCACGTATGTCATATATGTCGCCAGCAAACACCATAGAGAATAGGAAATTGATGCAGTGTTTCAGCGAGAAGGCCATTTCATTAGGAGTGCCCTCAGTGTTGGTGCGAGAAACATCGTGCTTGATCCCAGTACCCGGTGGAGATTAGCACATAAAAGTCGGCGGGAGAGGTTTCCCCAGTGGGGGCCAACACATCCGCCCAGCGGAGGTGGTCGTGGTAGAGGTAGAGCGATTACTTGAGGATCTGAGACAAAGCCTGCGCCGAGGCCCAGTATATCTTTGTGACTCAATAAGATGCGGATGCAGCTCTCGATGTGGTCACGGGTATTATTTCTATCCTTGATCATGATGCATATACATTAGTGGACCCAGGAGCTACGCATTCATTTGCCTCCAAGCCATTCTTAGATCGTTTCCAGAGATGGGACCAACCAATTAAGAGAGGGCCGTATAGAGTTTCCCTTCAGTTGGAATCCCAGTTGCTCGCTGAGGCCAATTAGTCGAGGAGAGTAGAGTTCGATTGAGGACGGGAGTTCAGGCGGATATTGTAACTAGATATGAGGGACTTTGATGTGGTTCTCGGCATGGATCAGAAAACATCTGCATCATAGAGCTCCCACATTAGATTGTTATAAAAAGGAAGTAAAGCTGAATAGGCCAGGGAAATTTGAGGTAAAGTTTAGAGGATTACGTGAAGTTATCTTCTGTATGATCTCATCATGGCTTGGCCACGAGAGAATGCTACATAAAGGATGTCATGGTTATCACAGCTTATGTGGTGGAATGAGGAAGGAGGGACTACATTGGATGAGATTCCAGTTGTTAGAGAGTTCCCAGATGTGTTCAAATGATAATGCGGGGATTACCTCGAGAAAGAGAGGTGGAGTTCACCATTGATTTGATCCCAGTTTGAGCCATTTTCATTCCTCCTTATAGGATAGCTCCTGACAGAGTTTGAAGGCTTAAGGCTCGAGTTAAATTATTAAGTAGGGATTCATCCAGGCCGAACGCATCCCCATGGGGAGCTCAGTTCTCTTCATGAAAAAGAAAGATGGGAGTTTGCCGGTTGTGTATAGATTCTGGTAATTTGAACAAAGTTACCATCATGATCGGTATTGTCCACACAGAATCGATGGGGTATTTAATCCAACTCCAAGGATCTGAAGTATACTCAGATAGACTTGAGGTAGGGGTATCATCAGGTTGAGAGTTGAGAGTGGATGTACCTAAAGGCGCATTGAGAACACACGAGGGTTGTATTACGAGACCACAGGGAAGAAACGGGTTATATGCAGAGTTGAAGTAGTGTCGGTTTGGCTCGGCAAGGTGGCATTCTTAGATTAAATGTGATTTCGGTGATGGGGTGATATGGATTCCCGGAAAATAGAAGCGGTGGTAAATTAAAACGCGAAAGAGTATTAGTCGGTCGAAGCTTCCTTGGTTTTGGGATATTACAAAGAAGTTTGTGGAGGGTTCTCGGGATAGTAGCCCGCAGTGACTAAGGCGTGAAAAGATGTCACGTATGATTGGGTAGGCCTTTGTCAAAAGAGTTCCAGTTTGAAAAGATAGATTGACTTCAGCTCAGTTCTAGATTTTACCCGAATGGAAAAGTTGGCGGTTGTATGTGGACGAAATAAGGTGAGACTTCATGAGGTTCCGGTTCCGATAGTTTCGGATCGAGAACCCGAGGTTCACATCTGGGTTTTGGCTTCAAAAGTTTACAAACAGCGTTAGGTACTACGCCTACACTTTTGCTTTGCATTTCATTCTCGGGACGGATGGCGGTCGAGAGAGGACTATTCGAGCGTTAGAGGATATCTTGGAAAACTGTGTGATTGAAGGAAGTTGGGATCTCCTGCTTGCCCAATGGGTTTGCCCTGATAGCTATCAAGCCAGTATAGATATGGCTCCATTTGAGGCGTTATGCGAAATGTAGGACTCCAGTGTCTTTGGGATGAGTTGGTGAGAGAAGAAGACTAGTAGGTCTGAACTAGTGAGATCCTTGAGAGAAAGTGAAAGTTGTTAGTGAATGCTTGAAGATAGCGAGAGATAGATAGAAAAGTTATGCGGACTTAGTCGTAAAACTTGCAATTCGAGATGGGTGACCAAGTCTTTGAAGATTTCACCTTGGAAAGGTGTGTTGAGATTTGGGAAAGCGAGTGAAGCAGTCAGGGTATGGACCTTATGAAATTATGAGCAAATTAGGACTAGTAGACACAAATTGGAAGTACCCCAGAAGTTGTCAGGATTCATGATACATTCCATGTATCAATGTTGAGAAATATATCGGATCTTCACATGTATTGAGAAGAAGCGGCAGTCTGCGATTAAGGAGAATTTGACCTATGAAGAGACAGCAGTGCGGATTGTAGATGTGAGCAGTGTTGAGGCAAAGTGATTCCATTAGTTAAAGTCTTGTGGAAGAATCATGAGAGGAGGCCAGTTGCCAGGAGCGGAATTTCGAGATCGCCGTCAGTCACCTCCCACTTAATTTTCAGGATGAGGAGGTATTTTCGTTCATTTCTTTTGGAGTTTAGTTTATTCATTTCGGGCCAATGTTCTAGAGAGGAGGATTTTGTAACACCCCCGAGTCCAGAGAGAGTGTCACGTTTGTAATCTTTGTAGGGGTGTATAAAATTGCCAGAGTATCACATTGTAGTATTTTGGAGACTAAAGTAGGAAATGAAAGTTTATGGAACCGGAATTTGTGGTATTAAACCAAGAACAAATGTCATTAGCAAAAAGGATATATAAGGCATAATTAAGTTAGAGATGGGCCATAGTAGAATTTCCAAAAAGTTGGAATTGCAATGTTAAATGTGAAGACAAATTTTAATTAAGGAAGTTGAGGGTGAAAGTCAAATTAGGGAAGTTTAATATTAAAATAATAATAATGAATTGCCAGGAATTTTTAGGAGTCTCGAAAATTCTGAATCTCGGATGACGGTTTGCGGATTAAATTCGTCTCATGAGAATCTAGTAACCTAGAAAGTTTCGTTTTAATTCCCAGAGCAGTCGAGATATTTTATAATTTACGGCGCCGGATAAAGTGAAAGCGCAGCGAGTTTTGAAAATTCGAGAAAAATGACGAAATGGATTAAGAATATTTAGTAGGATAAAGAAAATTGGCAGGGACCGAATAAATTATTTCGGGGCTGAAACGGACCAAAAAGTGGAATAAAGGGACATGGGTCATCAAAAGAAAAAAAAAAAAAAGTTAAAATAAAGAATAAGTGACGAGAGAGGATGGACGGGAGGCGCGGAGGTGCGACGGGTGCCCTTTTAATTTTTTCTTTACTTTCTTCTGATTTCGAAAATCGGCCAGTCGGATTCATTCGGGATAAACACGAAAAAAAGTGCTCTGTGACGAGGGCTCTGGCAGTAGTGCAAAAACCTGATTTCACCCAAGAAATTGGGTGATATCACGAAAAACCGAATTTTTAGTTTTCTCGGATGCATTTCATTACAGTGGTCGGTACTGGGACCAAAGTTTAGAGATTACTCTATGACGAAGGCTCTGGCGTGGACACCAAAATCTTGCGTCAAGGTTGAAGAGGTGGGAAATTTTCTACTTGTATTTAGAGCCTAAAGACTATATAATGGCTTTGGAATATTCTTAGAGGCCATAAATTAGATTCCCAAAATTTTTAGATTGAGTTTAGAATTTTGGGAAATTTTAGGAGATTTTGGGACTATTTTGGACGTGAGTGAATTTGGGGCCCATTTTGAAACAGTTTAGTTAAAATTTAGAGTTTTAGTGGAGAACAGTCGACCAGAATTTTAAATGTTTTGGGGTGTTTTAGACTATATGGAAGAGTCCAGCCCAGTGCAGGAAATCTAGCCATATGCACGTGAATGGCATTTGGAGACCCTATATTTTCGAATTTTAATTGTGTATGGTAGCTCAATTAACGGTTATCTTTGTGTGTGATCCTAATCATCGAGTGTGTAGGCTAAAAGCAAAGGCGGAAAGTTGATAGAGTACGTATCTCAAGTTTATGAAAAGAGGTGAGTGTTCTAAACTCATTTTCCAAATACTAGTGTATTATTATTATTATAAGCGTTTTACCTTGGTATTTCATGGTTTTGATTTGCAAACCATTTTCAAAAACAAGCAATGAATTAAGAAATCAAGCAAATGGTTTTGAGTTAAACCATTTTGAAAAGTAAGTAAATGGTTTCTAAATTGTAAACCATCTTTCAAGCGGCTTAGTAAGTAAATGGTTTTGAATAATTAAAAACCATTTTTCAAGCAAGCAAGCAAATGGTTTTAAATTGTAAAACCATTTTCAAAAGCAACAATAGCAAATCAAACGAAGCAAAGAATGTTTGTGAAAAGCAGGCCTTCCACACAGTTCTAAGCAGAAAGCTTAGGTCGGTATTAGTGCGTGCACGGTGGTGTTAGGATCTCATGCATGCATTTAGTTTTGCACGGTGTGACGTGGGACATACATCATGCATTTAAAGGCGGGTAACTTGCGTGCGAGAGTGGAACATGACTCTAACTAGAATTATGGTGATGGCGACCCGGTCGGTCCGCCCCATGATGCCGGAAAAAGGTGATCACGGACCCGGGTCCGCCACGCGTGGCGTAGTCGCCCAGGGCCAGTGTTCGCTGGGGAGTGTAAAAGCAAAGCCAGGCCCCTCCCGTTGGTTGATGTTTTATAAGCATAATATCTGAGTTTTGAAAAATCAACCATTGTGGTTCCCGTTGTGAGCTTGGGAGAGTTTTAAAGCAAGCGGTTGAGACGGCTCAGTTTAGATTTTCAAAAGCGATCGGTTGAGCCAAACTCAGTGGGATTTTAAAGCAAGCGGTTGAGCCCGGGCTCTAGTTTATTTCAAAGAATGCGGTTGAGCCCCGAATCAGTTTTATGAAAAAGTTTTGAGAAGCTTCGCCAGGTTTGTGAAGGTTTTTAGAAACTTTTCCAAGCGAGATAAAACAAGCGAGAACAAAGAGAGTTTTGAGAAGTTTTATAAACTTCACAAGCAAGCAAGAAATGAGAGTTTTATAAGCTTTTAAAAGAAGAAAACAAAGCAAAGCGAGCAAGCAAGTATTAAAAGTTTTATAAACTTTTAAGCAGCAATACAACAAGCAAGCTAAGAAGAGTTTTAGAAACTTGAAAAAGCAAAGAAAAACTACACGGAAAAATATTTGTAAAGAGAGTTTTACATTTTGAGATGTTTTCCGGAAAAGCAAAACCTTTTATAAACATACACTCAGGCTCGTTTAGCTCATTATTTTGTCATTAAAAATTATTTTCGAATACGAGTACCTGAAGGCATTTGGAGCATAATAGGGTTTGTCCTGACATTGTACAAGTGCTGTTAATTAAGAATATTGTGTAAGGAAATACTTTGAACTTGTATAATGGAGCATATGTATGTACATAGAGTAGTTTTGTGAAAATGTGTTGGTATGCTGGTTGCCATATTTTGGATATAGTGTAAATTGGATGTATACAGGTTGGGACATGTCTGTATCTGGTTGTTATCTTTACCGAGAATTTTATAAAATCATAAGTTTAGAAGAAAATTTTTATAGGAGGTTTAGCAAGCAATGCGGCAAGCTTCCGCGGGGGGGATTTCTAGTGCGTTAGAATTAGCGGTACAGGGTTTACGTGGGTGGTGGCACTGCATCCACTCCTTTGGAAGGAGATTGAGGGGTGTGTCGCTCGCCGATCTCTTTCTTCATCCCACTCCGCGATGTGTTCTTTTAAGGTCTGTACATCTTGGTCTTGCACGGATGCATAGCATGCGCGGATGAATGTGCTTCTTCCATGATGTCTTTCTTCGGTTCGCCATGCTCGGCACACACATTCCTACGACCTTTCCAACATCATGCCATCATCCACGTCTGGCTTCTGCTTTCTTCCCCTTTTACATCTCTTCTTTAAGCAATCATATGTGGATCTGTGATTTTCTAACTAGAATACGGTCTAAGGGAGCGATCTAACATGGAATGTGGCTAACAAGGCTCGAGTCCTGACCTCGATATCACCCAGTAAAGCTCTGGATCCACCAATAGTGGAAGATAGCACGATCTCATGTGAGACAAAGAACTCTCGGTCGCCTACTTTGAGGCATCTCTTACGACATTAGCTTTCTGGATGGTGCTCGATAGTAGGTCGTGGTCCTTAATCATTTCGAGCCATCTTCTTTGCCCTCAGTTTAACTCTTTTGGGTGAAAATATATTGAAGACACATGATGCTGTAAGATCTGCAGAGAACACCATATAAATAATGTCTCCATATTTTTCGGTGCAAACACATTTGCTTTGCATGACTCAAGTGGTGTGTGAGATTAATTCTCCTCATGCTTCTTTAATTTGTCTAGGAGGCATATGCAATCCCTTACATCTGCATCAAAACCTGACAAGGCCCTTGCACGGAAGCATCACACTATAAACCACAAATCCATCTCTTCCATTGGGTACAAGCTAAACTGGGCGAAGTCAATCTATCTTTCAACTCCTCAAAACTCTTTTGTGAGCTTCTACCCAATCATACTAACATCTTTTTCTTGTCGGCTTGGTCTAGGTGGGGGCTATCTTGGAGAACCCCTCAACAAACTTCTATTAATACCTGTATGACAAGGAAGCTTAGACCTCCCCAACACATTCTTTGGTGGTTTTCAATTTACCCCTTTGTATTTTACGGGGATCCCACGCTCCACCCTCTGCTGAAATTACAACGACCCGAGGAATGCCACCTTGTCGAGCCAGCCCGACCTTGCTCAACTTGGCATATCATGTCTCTCCTTAGGGTTTGTAATACAATCATAGGTGCTCAGTGTTCCTACGAACTACTGAATACACTAGATATCATCGATAAAAATTATGGCGAACCTATCCAAATCACGGTACAGATACTCGGTTCATCAAATCCTGTATTCTTTGGGGGCATTAGTCGAAATAATGTGGCATCACAAAAACTCATAATGCTAGTAGCGTGTCTGAATCTTTGTCTTAGGTACATCCTCTCCTGAACTCTCAGGCGTGATACCCAGACCTCAAAAGTCTATCTTGGGTATACTCGAGATCCTTGGAGTTGATCCAAATAACTCATCAATTCTGAGGTGGATGCGATTGCGGATGGTAACTGCTGTTCGGTGCCTGTAATCTATACATAACTTAGCAAACTCCGTCTTTCTTTTCCCGAGAGGCGAACTCCCCATGGGGATAATACTCAGTCCCAATAAATCCCTGCTGTGATTCTTCTAAGCGAGCTTTAAGCTCCCTTAACTGCGGGAGCCATCATGGGAGGAATGGAAATGGGCTCAGTCTCTGGGATCAAATCAATGGTGAACTCCACTTCTCTTCACGGAGGTAATCCTTGATATCATCCCGGGGAACATGCAGAACTCTCTAACAAGCTGGAATCTCATCGATATAGTCCCCTCCTTCACCATCTCCCGCCCTAAGCTAGATAACCACAGCCCGACCTTTGCGCGACATTTTACGTCTTCAGTGTAGCGGAAGACTGAGGGAAGATAACTCTCACGTAATCCACGAGCTTTACCTCCACTTTCTGGCTGTTCAACTTTACTTCCTTTTATAACAATCTAATGTGGCTCCAATAGTGAGATAGCCAATCCATCTGAGAACCATCAAAGTCCTCGTATCTAGAGCTCTGAATCCATTGAACTCTGTCTTGATCGAACTCCATATCTCACATTTACTCTGTCTGCGAGTAATGGATCTCGATTTGGAAGGAAACTCTCATCGACCCTCTATTAGTGAAAAGGTCTCTGTCTGGAAACGATCTAAGAATGGCTTGGATGCGAATGAATCGTGGCTCCTGGAGTGCACTAAGGTATATGCATCATGATCAAGAATAGAAATAATGCAGTGACCACATCGGGTTTGCTCTACGCATCTTCTTCGAATCCACGACATATACTGCGGCTTTGAGTGCGGGGCTGCATGCAGCCCATCCACAGAGACGCGCCTCTACCTCCCCTGCAGGCCACTTTCACTGCTGGTGTCTTGGCCCTGCTGCTGGGAGCCTCTAAGTGAGCTTGCTGTGTATCATCTACGTGCGGGGTGGCTAGGCGGCCCGCGATGTCTCATCAATCGGATGAGGACACTCCTAATAAAATGGCCTTCATGGCCACGGTGGAAGCTTACCGTCACCCCGGATCCTCCTCGCTCCCATGGTGTCGCCGACACATTTGACATACGGGAGGGATACTGCGGGTGCCTTCTTGCTGCGGGGGCTCAGCGATCCACGGTAGAGATAGCTCATGACACCACCTCGGCCTCTATAACCTCTGCTCTTTCTTTTCTTTCTATTGTACTGTCCAGAGCTTTGTTGGGACGTGCAATGCACTCCTCTTACTCTTCTTTCGCATCCTGCTGCATTACGTAAGCGTAGTGCTTTGCTCGACTCTCGAGCGGCCTCAACTAGAGTCCCAATCTATTTTGAGGATTCTTGATAAATAATACGATCACGTCTTGTAGTCTGATAAAAACCTTGCACTTAGGACTTCATACATGAATGTATGGAACCAATGCAACTGGTTAAATTTCTTCTCATACTCGGATGCGACATGTTCTTACGTTCTAACTTGAAGAACTCCTCAATTTTGCATCCTTATGACTCACGAGGAAAGAATCTGTAATTAGATTCTTATTTGGGAATTGGTCCCATGCTATTCCATCAGTGCAACTAACTCTGACATCCCGCTGATCTTTAGCCTTGTCTTCCGTGAAGGCGGAAAACAAGACCCTTTGCTCATCAGATTGCAGCCCGTAACTCCATAAATCTTATTTACTCGATTAACCACAGCAGCCACGGATCCTGCTTTGCCGTCATATGGCTTGGCGCCCAGTTTTTGTACTCTCTCTATTGACCTCCCCGGTTCTTCCATGGACTCTCACAGGTGGCGGTGGAGGTTGCAGTAGCTGTCCCGGTCATTGTGCTACCTATCACGGCTGTCATTGCCACCTTTCGGTAGTAAACAATCTGGCATTTGAGCTTCTTCGGTGGCGCGAGATGGTCCGGTAACGACTTCTTTGGAGGTTGATTCATAGATCTTGATTGGTGGAACCTATTACGTGCTGCTCGTCCCTCAGTCACGTAGGACGACTCAGACTGCTTCTTTGGAACTACTCTCCTAGGGCGACCTCGTCCTCTTCACGACATAGTCTTTGTAATTTCCAAAAATATCAACAATTTTAATACTTTGAATCACTTGACTAATATCTTACTCTAAAGTTGGAACATGCATGGTTGCCATTACTTATGCTCACGATACCACCTGCGTGGTATCATTTTTCCTCGAGTCCTAGGTGGGTTATATCTGACACATACGATATCACCACGACAACCGCCCCTCCCAGGCGGCGATGCGGGCCACTCCATAGAAATCCCGGTAGTTACCTTTAACCGACTAGAAATCCTATTGACGGCGTATTGCTTGTAAACCTCTATAAAAATTTTTCTTTTATTTATAACTTAGGATTTGGTAAAATCTTAGCGACGGAAACTTGTAGCCCGGTACCACGTAGTCTAATTCCAAATCCACATATACATCCAATTTACACTATCAAAATATGGCAACCAGCGTACCAACACATTCCCATAAAACTACTCTATGTACATATATGTTCCATTACAAATTGAAAAGTATGTTCTTACAAAATATAATTAATACCACGGCCTTAGCGATGTCGGGACCCGATCCTATTGTGCTCCATCGTCTTGCGTACTTTGTACTTGGAAAATAGTTTTAAAATAGAGCTAATGAGCTAAGCCCGAGCTCGGTGAGTGTATCTTTTATAAAAGGTTTGCTTTTAAACATCTTAAAAATGTAAAACTCTCTTTTCTATTATTTTCGAAGCCTTTCTTTGCTTTGCTTGCTTTAAAAGTTTTCAAAACTTTTTCTTTGCTTGCTGCTTTATTTTGCTTTTCTTTAAGCATAAAACTCTTATTTCTTGCTTGCTTAGAAGTTTATAAAACTATAATACTTTCTTTTCTTGCTTGCTTTACCTTGTTTGAAAAGTCTCTTAAAACCTTTTCCACAAACCTTTGATTTAAAAGTTTCTAAACTTTTCATAAAAGCAGAGCTTAGCTCGGCTAGCATGCTTTGAAAATAAAACCCACGGGAGCTTAGCTCAGCCGTCGTTTGAAATCTAAGCGGGGCTTGGCTCAGCTTGTTTCTTTAAAAGCTATAGGAAGCGCTTGGCGACCCAGGAGCCGATAGTTGATTTTTCAAAGCGTATATCATGTTTGGCAAAAACATCCAGCTTGATGAAGGCTATTTTGCTTATCATGCCCTAGTACTGAACCGCGGGAACCTATGCTCAAATGCCGGAACAGAAGGACCTTTGTCCGCGTCACCTTTTTCATTTTCATTTTCCGGTGAATATGGTGGGAATTGACCTGTGATATCGCCATCACCATACTTAGATTGGAATTCCATGCTCACAGGAAGCGTGTCACGAAAGAATCTAGCTAGCGATTAAGGCACATTTTCACAATTATTATTTTTGTTTGCTTGCCCTTCTTTGAAAAATGGTTTAATTTAAAACCATTTACTTGTTTGCTTGTTTACTTGAAAAATGGTTTAATTATTCAAAAACCATTTGCTTACTTGCTTATTTGCTTGCTTGCTTGAAAAATGGTTTTACCATTTAAACGTCTTGCTTTTCCAAAATGGTTAACTTCGAAACCATTGCTCATTTCCATCATGGCTTCATCCCGAGCGCGTGGGGTCCACACCCTTGTGACCACGGGGTGCCCTTGGTGGCGCGTAGGGTCCGCACTCGTAACCAGCGGGTGCCCCTTCGGTGGGTCCCACTCACGGGAATATCATGCCCTCACAGGCATTTTCTTTTCGGCGCCGTGAGGCTCGGGCAGGGGCCAAGGGGCTTAAGGTCGATGGGAGCATCTCTGCCACCAGCTGACTACTAGCTCGGTTGGTGGCAAGATGCTCCCCCAGTGGACATAAGCACGGTCTGGGTTGTACGGAAAGGCGCGTCCCAGAAGTGTGTCTGTGGTGGATTCCCACTGAGTGGTGAGGTGAACACCGATGGGCTCCCCCGTGTCCTGAGTGTGAACTACAACCTGGCGCCTTTTATTGTGGGGTCCACACGCCGTGACCACACTCGGGGTACCACCAGGTGGGTCCCGCTCCATAGGATATCCTCATTTCCGGCTGAGTTCCTTTCGCCTCCCAGGAGATTCGAACCCCGGGACCTAGGGTCTTTAGTCGATAGGAAGCATCTCGGTACCAGTTGAAGGATTTATTGTGGGGTCCGCTGCCGACCCCTCGGTACCGCCGGTGGGTCCCGGCTCATAGGATATCCTGTTTCCCGCTGAGTTCCTTTCGCCTCCCCCGGTCGGGCAGGGACTGGGGTGCTTTTGGTCGATGGGAAGCATCTACGGTACAGCGAGCTACCTAGCTCGGTTGGTACGAAGATGGCACCGTTGAAAAGCACAGGTCTCGAGCGAAAGCTCGATGGTGGGGGCTATCTATGAGTCGCCACAGCCCCCCAGTCACGAGGCAATGAACTTCCATGACCTCGCGCCCTTTGTGTGGGGTCCACACCCTTCGTGACCACGGGGTGCCCTTGGTGGCGCTTGTGGGGTCCACCAGCCGTAACCAGCTGGGTGCCGCCGGGTGGGTCCCCACTCATAGGAATATCATGCCCTCCCCTAGGCATTTTCTTTCGCCTCAGTAGAGACTGAACCCGGGACCGGGGCTTGGTCGATGGGGAGCATCCTGCTGTTGTTGTGCTTCCGGGTTGGTGATCATCCCGATGTTCTCAAACTCCCCAGTCGATTCAATCTACGGAGCAGCATCACCTAGAAAAGGCATGTCCTATGATGGGTTTTCAAATGTTCTGATGTTTGTTCCTGATAAAAAATAACTGTAATGGTCACGCCCGTGACCCCTCGGTACCGCCGGTGGGTCCCGCTCATAGGATATCCTCATTCCCAGCGAGTTCCTTTCGCCTCCCGGAGATTCGGGCAGGGGTGCGCAGGGTCTTGGTCGTGGGAAGGCATGCGGTACCCCGTGACTAGTAGCTCGGTTGGTGCGAAGATGCTTCCGTCGAGACTAAGACCACAGGTCTGGTGGCTCCTGGCTGAGAAACTCGTGAGCTGAAAGAATATCTATGATGACTTTCCGCTGAAGATTTTATGGTGATCGCGAGAAGGGTGAAGTCTCTAATAAAAGCCTTTATTGTGAGACCCCCACCCTTGACCACCTCATGGAACTACCACCGGTGGAAGCTCGCTCATAGGACTATCCTCATTCCCAAAGTTCTTCGCCTCCCAGGTCGAACCCGAGGACCTGGGTCTTTAGTCGATGGGAAGCATCTACGGTACCAAGCTGAGCTAGTAGCTCGGTTGGTACCGAAGATGCCGATGGTTAAAACCTAGGTCGATTGAAGCCTGAGGAAGAAGCGAAGCTCGTGGAGCTGGTATCTATGGTGGCTTCGCTGAAGGAGGTACCCATGAGGTGGTCCGCGAAGGGTGAAAGTCTCCACAATAAAGCGCCTTTATTGACCAGGACCCCCGCAGCCGTGACCACCTGTGGAGTACCGCCGGTGGAAGCTCACTCATAGGATATCCTCATTCCCCCTTTGGTTCCTTTAGCCTCCCGGAGGGTCGAACCGGGACCCTAGGGTGCTTTCTAGTCGATGAGAGCATCTGCAGTACCCAGCTGACTAGTAGCTCGGTTGGTACCGAAGGCTGCTTCCGATGAACTAAGACACCCCAGATCCCCCAGATTCAGCTCTCTGAAGCGAACTCGTGAAATGAGAGCTATCTATGAGTGAACTCCACGAGAGGTACCCATGAGGTGGTCACGAGAAGGGTGGGGGGCCTCTCAATAAAAGCGCCTGAACCCCCGCCGTGACCACACCATGGGTACCCTTCGGTGGAGCTGCTCATAGGATATCCTCATTACAGGTTCCTTTAAGCGCAGGAGATTGAACAGGGACGCAGGGTCTTTAGTCGATGGGAAGCATCTCACCGGTACCAAATGACTACTGGCTGGTTGGTACGAAGATGCTTCCCATTGGACAAGAACAGGTCTGAGTGGGGCGGCTCGATGAGGCTGAAAGGGTATCCTAGAGCGACTTCCACTGAAGGTACTAAGTGATCTGAGTGAAGTCTCACTAATTATTTGTTTACTTTTCAATTACAGGTATGATTGGATGCATCCGAACCATTACTTGCTTTTTAACTCATTGCTTGCTTCTTGAAAATGGTTTGCATTCAAAACCATAAAATACCAGTGTAAAGCAATTTGTAATAATAATAATAATAATACACTAGTATTTTGGAAAAATGAGTTTAGAACACTCACCTCTTTGCTTGCTTAACTTGGCTGCCGTTCCACACTTATCGCGCCTTTACTTTAACACACAACTCAACGAATACGACGACAAATTAATCATAACTTAACGTGCTTCTGAACTTAGTCACACTCTTCCTTACTCTTTTTTTAAAGCCCTAAGGTGCTAGGTTCTATTCAACTGGAATCACCCGGTCGAACATAAACTCAAGGTCTGTCAAACGGCCCGGATGTTACTCTATGTTAAGCTTGTTGAATTTTTCTTGCACATGGCCCACGCATTTGAGTGAATTTTAGGCCACTTAGGTTCATGGTGACGATGCCTGCTTCTTAAGTTTGTTCTCAGCGAATTACATTTTACGTAGCCACTTGAATCACTCAAATCGGATAAAGATGTGGAAGTTATGTGGCTAAAATCCCGGCTGGTCGAAACGGAAAACGAACAAGTCTACCGGTAGGACTTAACTTCTACCAGTAGGACTTGGCCAAAAATGACGAAGCAAAGTCTCTGGGTAGGACCCCCTGGCCAATACCCGTGGGACTTACACAAATGCTGATTTTTGTTATTTCTCCCACTTTTGATGCCCGATTCCTCCCATATAACCATAATTCATAATACCTCAAAACTAACTTGGAAATCATCTAAAAACAACTCCACGACCTTAGCCAATTGGTGTTTGGAAACTCAAAGCAAAACCTTAGGTGAAAAAATCCAAAGAACACTACCCTAAGGTCCACCAGTCTTTTTTAAACATCATGTAATTTGATGATTCAAGTTTCTTTTACATCAATTGAGGTTTACTCATAACCCCAACCATTCAAGAGCTTCATGTGTGCTCTTTACAAAACCTAGATCAAGGAACCTGATCTCCATACCCAAGCCTGAAATCTAATACACTTGATTCTAAGACAAAGGCATACCTTAATCTTTGGACCTCTCTTCTTCCTTCTTCTTCCTTCTCTCTTCCTCTTGCTCTTGGTTCTCTTCTCCTCTCACCAAATCGTGAACCCTAGCCTTTGGAGACCAAATGAGACATTTTGGGTTTTTAATTCTCCTTTTGTTAAATTAACTTTCCATAAATTGCAAATAGCCCTCATCTTTTCATTATTGCAATTGTAACTTATTCAATTTCCACTATGGCCCATCTCTACGCCTTAAATTTTGATTTTCATATTCTTTTTTGCTAAATGACCATTTACCCTTTACTTGGTTTAATACCCTGGAAATCAGGGTTCTATAATTTCTCATTTCATATTTTAGTCTCCAAAATATTTGAGTGTGACACTTGGTACTCTTATACACCTACGGAGTGTCATATCTTGTAGAGAAGCTCTCTCGGGGCGGGATGTTCTGGCTGTCTGTCCTTGAGCTCGGTCCTGGAATTTGTAGTAAGATTATAAATCGTCACAACTTTGTGAATTTATTCCATCACAAAATAGTGTGAAACACAATTCCGTCCTGAATTTTCTAACCGGAGCTTGTCACCATTTGTGACGATATCTATTTTTTAAAAAATTCATTTTTATATTTTTAATTTGTATTAGAAACTATTTCAAAATATTCTAATGTTTGAAAATATTATAAACTATTTAGATTTATTATTAATATATGTAGTGCTATTTTTGTGTAATTGTTTTTTAAATTTTTTGAAAATTTGTGATATTTCAATATTTTAAATTGTATGTATAATTTTTATGCGACTATATAGTCATAAAAAATAATAAAATTCGAATAAATAATTTATATCATGCTAAATCTTTACAAAAATTTATTATTAAAATTTGTGATATTTGAAAATAAATTTTTATTTTATCCTACATCGGGCATAGCTAATTAGGCAATTTGTTAAACTATATATTCGAAATAGGCTCGATTATGTTTACTAATGACACACCGCTTCCCGGTGGCGAGGCGTGCGTCACTCCTGAAATTTCATTACCTCCTAGCGACTAGAAACTCACAATGAAGCGAGGCCAGTATTGCTGCTAAAACCTCCTATAAAAATTTTTCTTTTCTAAACTTATAGTTTTATAAAATTTCGACATAACAGTATATAGGTTTATATCCCAAATCTTTGTAGCACATCCGATTTACACTATATCAAATATGGCAGCTTGACATATAACACATTCTCACAAAACTACTCAATATGCGTACGTATGCTCAGTATACAAGTTGAAAGTATTCCTTACACAATATTCATGAATTACGACCTTTGATATAAATG
Organism: Tetrastigma voinierianum; assembly: GCA_016808115.1. Classification (NCBI taxonomy): domain Eukaryota; kingdom Viridiplantae; phylum Streptophyta; class Magnoliopsida; order Vitales; family Vitaceae; genus Tetrastigma; species Tetrastigma voinierianum. The sequence goes on along the minus strand of JAEQBH010008504.1, from coordinate 3,830 downwards.
TCGGGAGAATCTGTCTGCTCCCGGCGTCAGGAGTGTGCGTACACGGAAAATAGTTTTAAAATACAAAATAATAGGCTAAGCGAGCTCGGTGAGTGTATGTTTTATAAAATGTTTTTCTTTTAAGGAGAAACATCTGGCCTTAAAACTTTCTTTACAATTATTTTTCGGAAAGCTTTACTGCTTTGCTTACTTGCTTTTAAAGTTTAAAACTTTTACTTAGGCACAACTGCTTTGCTTTTAACACAAAAGCATAAAACTCTTATTATTTGCTTGTAGAAGTTTATAAAACTTCTCAAATTTCTTTGCTTGCTTTCTTTATCTTGTTTGAAAAGTTTCTTAAAACCTTTCACAAACCTTTTGCTTTTAAAAGTTTCTCAAAAACTTTTTCGTAAAAGCCAGGAACTGGAGCTCAATGCATTCTTTGAAAATAAAGCGGAGACTGGGCTCAACCGTTTGCTTTAGAATCCCATGGGAGCTTGGCTCAATGATCGTTTTGAAATCTAAGCGGGAGCTTGTTTCGGCCGTTCTTTAAAACTCTCGGAAGCTGGCGACCAGGGAACGTCGTTGATTTTTGTTGTATATTATCTTATAAAACATCAACCAACGCTTTGGAGGCCTATTTTTGCTTCTTGTCTGCTAGTGAACCACGAGGCTTTGGCGGCCGTGCCGGTGGAAAAGGGACGTGTCCACATCACCTTTTTCGTGGGGTGAATATGGTGGAATTGACTGGGTGTGTCGTAATGGTTAGTTAGAACTCGCTAACCTTATATACCTGTATGTGCCACGATTCTCCTTTAAATGCATGATGTATGTGTCCCTACGTTTGCGACCAAGCAAAACTATAATGCATGTATGAAAATCTAACACCAGGTACGTCACGGGATACCTCCCAGCCGGTTTTGCTTGCTAGCTTCAAAACCCCAAGGGAAGGTCTTGTTTTCTCGAACTTTCTTTGCCTTGCTTGCCTTGCTTGCTAACTTTGAAAAATGGTTTGATTTAAAACCCAATTTCTTTAACTCAACGAAAAATGGTTTTAATTATTGGCAATTTCTTGCTAACTTCTTGCTTGAAAATGGTTTACAATTTAAAACCAATGCTTGCTTTGATGGTTTTAGCTTCAACCGTTCTTGATTTCAAATTCATTGCTTGCTTCTTGAAAATGGTTTGAATCAAAACCATGAATCTGAGTCTTAACAAATTTATAATATGTCTGGCTAGTATTTGGAAAATGAGTTTAGAACACTCACTCTTTCTTTACACTAAAGAAACGTGCGATTAAACGACTCCGTAGCTGGCACCTTCTGTGGCTCGATGTATTAGATGCGCGTCGTATGGCCGGCAATTTGCACGCCAGTCTTCTGATTAAAATTTTCGGAAAATATGTGGGCCCCAAATACGTTAGCGGGCATATGGCTGAGTCTAGGCCAAAAGAGACTTTTCGCGTATAGTTTAAAAACACCAGAAAACATTTACGAAAATTTTATCGGGCCCATTTGAATAAAATCTGAGAATTTTCTGCAAAAAGCAGGTCGAGAGAAAGCAGGATCACAGTCGGCCGGACGTCAGAAAGCCGTTCTGAATTTCCTAAAATTTCTAAAAATTCCTAAACTCAATCTAAATTTTGGGGCCCGAATTTATGGCTGCAGAATATTCCAACCGTTATATAGCGCTTTGGGAACCGAAATAATCTGATAGGAAAATTTCATGCTCTTCAGTATGATAAAAAGCGAGATTTTGGTGTCAGCGCGTGGCTCGTCGCGATAAAGTAACTTTCAAACTTTGGTCGAAAAATTCGGCCAGTAGAATGGCGTAGATCGCGAGAAAAACTAAAAATTTGGGTTTTTCGGCGTATTTACTGGTCTCGGTGAAATCACTGTGTTTTGGTGATTGCTCTCACGCGTAGCCCTCGTCGTAGAGCACTTTCTAGGTGTTTATCGTTAATCCAGGCCGGTCAAATTTTAGGTAAATCACGAGAAAGAAAGATTTGAAAGAAAAAAAACTTAAATCTACTTTGCTGGTCAGATGCGTTCGTGCGGATGGAACCCAAAGAAGCTGTTTTGCTTTTGTTTTTTTGTTTTTTTGTTTTTTTTATATGTGGGACCCACATGTCCCTTTTTATTCACTACTCGGTCCACAGTTTAATGCAGAAGCAATTTATTTTGTCTGGTTTTGATTTTATTTAGCTAAATGGATATTCTTTATATACTTACCAATTTGAATTTTTAATCGTTTTTCGAGGTTCATCTTTATCCGTCGCTAAAAATTCGTAAAATAATCGGTCTGTCACCGAGAAATTAAGCGAAACTTTTCTAGGTCCCTTTAGATTTATTGAGACGAACTTAACGGCGCGGTCTAGGATTTAAGTCATCAAGATACAGAATTTCGAGACCTACGAAAAATTATGGCGATTCGATTGTATTATTTTCTTATTTAAATTTTAATTAATTATACTTTCACCCACTTGACTTTCATAATTGCAATCCGACTTTTGAGGAATTCTCTTATGGCATCTAACTTAATTATGCCTTACATATCCTTTTTACTAAATGACAATTGTACCCCTTGTTTTAAGTACCAAATTAGGGTTAGAATTTATAATTTCTAATTTAAATGCCAAAATACTACAATGTGACACTTAGTGCTCTTATACACCTACGAGTATCATGTACTTGTCTGTTTCTCTCGGGACGGGTGTTATTAAAGAAATGCATTTATTCTATAAGTTGTTGAATCAATCTTGGACTCCTTAATAATATACTTTTAATATTTTTAAATTTTTATAATAAATTAATTTCAAATATAAAAATGAATTTTTAATAAGCATCTGTCATGAATCAGTCATGAATCGAGTTCTAATTTGTGGCGGAATTACTCATCGATCACAACTTTGTGACGAATTTTATTCCGTCACAAATAGTAGCGAAACACAGACGTCACAATTTCAAAGCGATTTGTGGCCAGATTTTGTGGTAGCCCGATATCTATTTTCAAAAAATTCATTTTATATTCTAGTAATATTAGAAACTATTTCAAAATATTCTAATATTGAAAATATCATAAACTATTTTGGAATTTTATTATTAATATATGTAGTGCTATCTTGTGTAATTGTTTTTTTTTTTTTTTAAATTTTTTTTTGAAAATTGTGATTTTTCAATATTTTAAATTGTATGTATAATTTTGTACGACTATATAGTCATAAAAAATAATAAAAACTAGAATAAATAATTTATATCATGCTACGATGTTACAAAATTTGACATTATTAAAATTTGTGATATTTGAAAATAAAATTTTATTTTATCCACCATTGGGACATAGCTAATTTAAGCAATTTGTTAAACTATATATTCGAAATAGGCTCGATTATGTTTATTAAAGTACGAACTATTCCTATAAATTGTTGGATCAATCTTGGCCTCCTTAATAATATTTTTTTTAATATTTTTAAATTTTTATAATACAATTAATTTCAAATATAAAAATGAATTTTTAATAACTGTTTGTCTGGAAATCGTTTCAAATTTGTGACGGAGTTATCATCCGTCACAACTTTGTGGCCCGGAGCCATTCGGAAATCACAACTTTGTGGCCGAATTTTTATTCCGTCTAAAATAGTAGCCGGAAACATAGTCCGTCGCGATTCTTCGACTTGTGACCATTTATCAAACAAATATCTATTTTTTAAAAAAATTCATTTTATATTTTTAATTTGTATTAAAACTATTTCAAAATATTCTGTGTTTAAAAATATTATAAACTATTTAAATTTTATTATTAATATATGTGAGTGCTATTTTATTGTAATTGTTTTTTAAAATTTTTTGAAA